>JAGFPH010001131.1:284442-302656 GCA_018207615.1 Philaenus spumarius
CATAATATTATATAAAGTAAATGGTAACTGTCCTAACTATTTAAACTGACATACTAATTGGCCCTAGAAATTAATACACTTGTATTTTGTCAACATATGCGGTTATAATTAATGAAATATCTTCTACGTCACATGACAATAGTTTATAACAACAGGCTGTCATATGGAACTAAAATATCATCATTACCTTTATTGGTTTGCAACAAATATAAATGAAGCAGCACAGAGCTGTAGCATCTTAACAGACCTGTGGACTAGTTGAATAGATTCAAATTTGTCACAATTAAGGATCAACAGTAATTTTTACCAATCACAATAAAACAAATAAACGGTACTGGCCCATACTTTCTCACAAACATATTTAATTTATTAAACAGATTGACTGTGATTTGTAGGGTGGGGTAGGAGAGGTGATTTTTTATTAAAGTTGGAGAGTAACTAATAAATGTTATTATTATTACCTAGAGAGATAACTAATCGATCGATTTCGAACAAATTTGCACCAAACACGTCAATTAGGCCTTTATAGATGCAAAAAAAGATTTAGCATTTTTTTGAAAAACAACAACCCTTATGGCCAAAAACCCCCCCAAAATCAGTTATTATTATTAGCTAAATGAGAATTTTTAGAAAGATGCGCTTTTTTGCATATGGTAGGGTACATTAAAGGCTACAAATAAGCCAAATTTTATCAAAATCGTTAGAGCCGTTTTTTTATAAATAAAAAAACTGATATTTTGCCAAAAAGGGGGTTGTTTTTCAAAAATTTTCAAACTGTTTACGTGGATCTAGACAGGCCTGCTTGACATGTCTGGTGCAAATTTGTTTGAAATCGATCGAATAGTTTTCGCTCTTGCTTTGTATACATACAGACAGACATTTTGTACAAACCACTTTTTTGGACTCAGGGGGTCCCAAAACGTATATTTCCATAAAAATCTCAACATCGATTTTTTTTGCGATCACTATACTTTCTCTATACTATATAGTATAGTGATAAAGTAAAACTGTGAAAGTTTCTTATTCGTCTTTATTTTGAAATCAGAGATAGGATGTTTTGAATAAAAGAAATGATGCAGTAAACAAAAACAAAAATATTCCTAAGTTTGATAAAACTTACTAATAAAAGTCTTTTACAACAGTATTTTCCCGCCTTGACCTTCAGTAATAGAATGGCATTGCAATTTTTTTACAATTTGTCAGTTGTGTTTGAAAATCTTGTAGGGATTTTATAAAATAAAATTTTCAACTTTTAAGGTAGGCCCTACTATATACCATATCTTTTTCTCAGACTACAAATGAAAAACATTAGGATCAATTTCAGCTTCTAATTTTTATACATAGAAATAGAATGGTTAATCAAATATCTCAGTATTAAATCATAATTTCTCTGAGAAGAACCTTCAAATTATGTCTATAACCTCGTTTTTCCTTGCTTTAAACCCATAAACTGTTATCTCTAAAATTTTGGGAGATGTTGGTTCTTAAGCAGAAAACTATTCTGTACTGATTAGTACGTGCTGTAAAAATTGTACATCTTTAAATGAGATCAGGGATCTATGATTATGGAATTGCAATGGGTATTTTTTATTCTTTTCTTATTTACCACAGTAAATATTGCAATAGCTTACATTTCTCTCAAAATTTAATCAATCAAAACAAGAAACTATTGGTAATTATTTCACAATAAATATTGCAATATCTTACATTTCTCACAAAATTAAATTAATTAAGATAAGAAACTATTGGTAATTATTTCACAATAAATATTCTTGTCCTTATTTAATTTTAATTCTATATATTTTATAAATCTGGCACGGAATACAGGCAGAGGCTTTATTGCTAATAAATTAAAAGTTAATGGAAATTAGTTTTTATGAATGTTAGAAGACTGACCTTTATAACTGTACATTCCTTCGCCTTTATGTGAACTATCTTCTCTTTTCCATACCACAAGATCATCCTTGTCAACAAAAGCTTCCCACTCTGTAGAGAAATTAAGCAAATATTGTATACAAATTGTACAAAGAAATTGATCTTAAAGGTCGGCTCTAGTAAAACAGAAAGCAACCTGCGACTCCCTATAGCGGCGGTAGGTTATGCGGACATTGCTCATCCTAAATCCATTTAAAACCAGCAATTATTCAAATAGCGTTTTTAAAAAAATACCAAACTCTTGGGGACAAAATTCTTCATCCGAATGGCTTGGTAATTTTTCGCTATAATTAATAGTTACAACGTAAAAAATATTTAAAATCACCCTATAGCGGCGGTAGGTTACACGGACATTGATCAGCCTAAATCCATTTAAAACCCGCAATTGTTCAAATAGCGTTTTTTAAAAAATACCAAAATCTTGGGGACCAAATTTTTCAGGCGAATGGCTTGGTAGTTTTTCGCTATAATTAATAGTGACAACATAAAAAAATATTAAAATCACCCTATAGCGGCGGTAGGTTACACGGACATTGCTCAGCCTAAATCCATTTAAAACCCGCAATTGTTCAAATAGCGTTTTTAAAAAAATACCAAAATCTTGGGGACGAAATTTTTCAGGCGAATGGCTTGGTAGTTTTTCGCTATAATTAATAGTGACAACATAAAAAATATTAAAAATCAATGTTTTAAATTGTTAATAAATATTAAACAAAATGTTTTTCTTAATTTTTAAAAAAGCCATTTGCATGCTTATTGACCATAGCTTTAAAATGACATATCGTTTATAATTTTCCGATCAAAAATAAAGGAAAAATTTGGATTTTAATTTAACATTGGTCTTATGGAGTGTCAGCCGACATGGCCTACAGCTAGAGCCGACCCTTAAAGTAAGAATAAAAGTAAAATTTAAGGAATCAGATCCTTTGAAGAGCCAAGTATAATATCCTTTAAACCTCAAAACATATGGTTTTGGATCCACATGAACACTTTAACGTCTTCAATTTGTCCTGGAAATATATCTTAAATGACAATTAAAGATTTAACATGAAAGGAGCTGAATAAATAATTCAAAGGGTTTAATTTAAATAAATTTATGATAAAGTAATATGGGTATAAATAAAAGAACATACATGTACAATAAAAGTGGAACAACAATAGTAAAAAAATGTAAATAATGTTACAAAAAACCTGTATGTGATCATCTGTAAGTGATAAACTTGAGTGGAAAATATTTCACATAATAAAATGCTTGTAGAAACTTCTAGAAACGTGATGTCTTTGTTTTTTAACAAAGGAACAAGAAACATTTTGGTTGAAACATTATTACTAAGTCGAGCCTAGTAGTGTACATGAAAGTAATCAGCTCTGTTAAGAAGTTCAAAATTTACACTATTTCTTAAAAAACATACCACAAACAACTACAAAAATCGTCAGTCGGTGATCCAATTGGAATGTTTTTGTTTTAAACAACAATCAAAGTTGTGTAATAACATAACTTTGACTTTTAAAGTGTTTTGTAATCGACATTGCCTCATGGTAGTAGGGTTTTTGTGCGAGTTAACAGTTTATTTGTGAGTTCTTAAAAAACAAATTAGTGACTCAACAGTGGAGAAACACTTTGGGTATCTTAATTTCAAAATTTGATTGTGTTTTGTATGCTCCTGGATTTGATATGTATTAAAAATATTCATATGTTCTATTTTCAAGTGATCTATAATTAAGAGTGTACATTTGAATTGTAAATAATTATTTTTGTTTGTGAATACAATAGAGTCCCGCTATTCCAAATATCCACCTATTCCGAAAAGAGTTCAGAAAAATACCGATTTTTTAAACATAAAAACAGGAGAAAATAAAACGAAGTTCATGAAAAAAAATTAATTTACTGTTATACAAATAAGTTAAATAGAGACATACATAGAGCCTAAGAAAACGCTTGATGAAAACGCATGAAACCAAATTAAAATTTCCATCCGTTTTGGGGGAAGGAAGTTACTGCAACAAGCTACCAGTGAAAAGGATACCGGTTACTTCAGAAAGAAGGAAGGATTAGATACAACAGCTAGGCACTAGTAGTGTTGTTGTCACCTGCCAGTTGCGTTCATCTGTTTTTCTCCCCCGTTTTTGTTATCTAGAACAAATTTTCTTTTTTTTCTCAGTCGTTTTTCAATAGGATGCGGTACTAATGGACAGACTGCGGGATGAAAAAATGGACAACCTATCCCTTCCCTTTTTAGAAGAAAACAGAATTGTAAAGCAACGGAAGGAAACAAACGGATGGTGCAAACCTACACGAAGGCAAGGTAAAAAGCATTTGCCAAATCTACGTGTGATATGAGTTCAGTTTGAGCGTTCACCTTCTCCTCGCTTTCCTCTGAGCCGATCAACGCTGTATAGAACTGACACTAACAGATGTCTCCGCACTTAATTTACGCCTTAACAAGTCAATACATTGATACTATTCATGAAATCCGCCTATTCCGAATTCCCGCTAAACCGAACAGTATTCGGTCCCAATTAGTATGGAATAGCGGGACTCTACTGTATTATAACTTGTAAGGGTCCAACAAGTGATCAATTAATTGAAAGTCTATCGATAGTCATTGAACTTCAAACAGTTATCAGTGAAATTCTCCGTTTCTTTGTATTCCATCATCAATTTCACACGTTATATTATGTTACACAATAAACAGCCGAGCTGGTGCGTGGTCATCGACGCTACGGCCAGCCGGTGACTTCGTTGTGTGTTGACAATATTTTGAAATTGCCAGGTTTATCAAAAATAACCAGGTTTTTTGCCAGGTTTAAAATCACGCATAATTCACGGATTTTTTCCCGGTAGTAAAAATTCACGCACAATTCCCGGGTTTCCACATTTTTGGACACCCTGTTGTCATTGTCTCTAATCGTCCTTGTAGCTCAAGTACCTTCATGTCTGAGAACCTGCCCCCTGAGGGATTTAAAGATAAAAAATCTTTTTCTATGAAATAATTTATTTGACAGTAGCATCACAACACAACAGTTAAAGGAAATTATCAACTACCTACTGTTTCTTATCAATAGTTGGCCAAGGAACTAAAAAAAAAACCTACTAAACGGTTTTATGTAAATAATTTCTGATGGGCAGTCATTTGATATTTTTAACACCATAATTTACCATCAATGATAAATAATTAATGACTATCACTAAAAAATAATGATTGACATTTCCTCATGAAGCTTTTACTTGGCCGAGTTAACTTCAGAATTTGTAATAATTAAACTCAGTAAATAACTATATAATATCAATAAATAAGGCTAAATAGAAATTAACTTACCTTTTTTCTTTTATAAAAATAAATCGACAAGCCTAGGCTAAAATGTAGTTACAAAAAATTGAAAAGTATGCAATAAAATTTCATTATTCAAATCTATTAGCGTGTATAATTATGCGTATGTATTACTAGATTTAGTGTAATTAAGATTAAGAAACATTGTAATTTATTTGAAAAACAAGTGTTAAAACAGTGTTGAAATATTATAAATGTTTCAATTGAGCTCCTGGGAAGGTAGTATCGGCCATATTTATTAAAGTACATTTAAAGAACAATTACCAAAAACTTCAGTGTTCAATATAGACTTACCGACTTACCAAATTGTTAAATTATAAGAAATTAAGAACCATAACTAGAAATTGAACATTTATTTGAAATTTATACTTTAATAGTTAGCAATTTTAAATATTTATTACAGTAATTATATGATTCCTTTTGCTACAGATTGCATACTTAATTAGCCACAAACCTTTTTGACCCGAGATTAAGAGATCTAATAATTAGTAATTATAAAATAATTGCAATGTTTGATATGTAATAATAAGATTGTATATATGATTTAAATGTAAAAGGAGATTCAATATATTGATTAAATAAACCAGATTTTGTTATAACTTAAAAGCTTATAGTTATTGTATTGTTGGAATAGGCCTAGCCTATAAGTTGAACCAGTGAGATATAATTTGTAGAGCTCTTTCAGCTTTGAGATAGACAATTGAAAATTTGATAAAATTATTTAAAATAAAATCCTCTTTTATTATAATACAATACAGAGAATACTCAAGAGGACCCAAAATATCTGTCAAACCGAAGTTCACATATTTTCAGCATAAAATGCTAATTTGGCCAAGTGATAGGCGCTTGATTTTTACTTTAAATCTACTAAACTACTAATAAATATTATTAAATATAATTTGTACTCATAGTAACTGAAATCAGATCCAATTCCCATCAACATGCAACCCTAATTAAAAAATAAGCCATGTATGACTTTAATTGATATCTACATTCAATGTTACCAATAACATTTCATGCAAGTATGATAACATAATATAATCATGAATATGAAAAGCAAATTCTGATTGTTAAATCATTTCATTATGAAAAGTAATCTTATCTGTCAGTATATTGTGATTGAATAGTATATTATGTTGTTAAATAAATAATAAGTAAGAAAACGAGCAGAATAAATCACAGTTTATACAATAACTAGAAAAAAAAAACACTATTATGGAGAAAAAAAAAAAGTTTATATTTATAATTTGCCTAACTAGTTTGATAATGAATAAGATTAAAAACACAACTTAGTTATTACAATGTGGATAGATAAAAATAACAATAAACTTGATGAAAACTAGACAAACTACTATAGTCAACATTATGAATATATTATCTGTCACATTGGCAAAGTAATAATTTTACAACTTTATTGGAATTATTGGATAGAGCTTACTTTAAGATGTAAGAAATATCATTGATACCATTTTCCTAAACTCTACTATGTATGAGCTGCAGCTAGCTGATTTATTAACTTATTTCATATTCAGCATGATGCTGTTAAACCATGATCCACAAATAAGGTACCTACTGCCTACACGTATTTCTCTCCTGAAGGCAGTCAACCTACCAGAATCGGTGGCAGAACACACAGGGCAATCACATGCTTCTTTAACTGTACCTTCTGCTACTTTTTCTTTTAAGCAATTTTCTCGTCGAAATCTCAAAAATTCAATCAACTGCATTTCACCCGAATACCTATTAACAAATTAAATTTTAAAACTAAATAATTAAGAGATAAACAGAAAACAAATTTTATAATCAAAAATTTTTAGTGAAAACTAAGAATTTCAATTAAAATTGTACGTATTAAAAATAATTTCCAAACAAATTAAAAACATGAATTGAAACTTTTCAAAATCATAACTACGCACTTTGTTCATTATTAAAAGTTCTATTAATTTAGATCAGTGACATTACTAAAACTCAATTAAGAACCGCAGAAACAACACAAACATTAAGCCACCTTTTAAGTTACTGAGAGAGGTAGCCTACTGAACCAAAGCTATTATTTCAGTGAAGGGTGAATGGAAGGGGAGAGAAAAATCAAATAAGCTGTGATCCATTGGGTCAGTGATCAGTTAAGGGTTAAAGAATGTATGTGAAACCCAAGTTTGACTTTTAATTATTACATGTTAGGCTGAGTTAAGTTTTAACATATATTTAAAATAAACTAACCTTTCATAATTATTGTTCCAGAGATCAACAATTACTTGAATTTTATACTTGGTGATGTTCCTACAGTCACCTAATACAAAATGGTATAAAAACTAGATCTTTAAAAATGTATAGGCCTAAGTCAACATATGCTACCATTAAAAAGTTTTTTCTAACCCCTGATGGGCTGTACTTCCCAAGGTGGTAGCTTAGTTTCCACTATTATTTAGTCACTGTAGGCTTGAAACTTGATAATTACTCTGCATATTTAGGCAATTGCAATTATTGTACAGAAATACCAACTTCTTAATCCAATGGACCACAATAAAATCCCCATCTGGATTTGAACAGGGTACTTTATGGTATTTTAAGTTGAGTGATTTAGGGGGAACCAGACGGGTTATAAGATCGTGTAAAACAACCTAATGTGCAGAATAATATCCTATATTTATTTTTTAGATAAAGACCAAAAATATGGCCATTAGAGTGCAAACACATATAATAATTTTAGTAGGTACCGGTATATAATATTTTTAATGAAACCCCAAAACATGTTCTTGGGACCATGATCGGTGCTCATTGTCTATTGACCATGCCCGACTTTAGGTCTGTCCATAAGAGTCACTTTAATAGCTCATCTTTCCTATGGAAATTTGCTAACAAGCTCTGATAACAAGCATAACAATTAATTATAGGTATGACAATTTCATATTTTTAAGTGGGTAAATTGGAATATAATCAAGTATTACCGGTACAGTGCTTTGGAATCATACCGATCATTTTTCATTAGTATTTAAGTTCTTATCGTTTGGTCTGGCGAAAAATTAAAATTTAATTTCAAAGCCAGAATTTCAAACTTGCAGTCTCTAGTCACAATTTGTTTCCACTTTGTAAACTTAAAGAAGTTGGTAACATCAATTAAGTTGTTTGGTATTTAACGTAACAGAGCTTGAGTTGAAGAATTACTAAGTTAGGTTGGGGTAGCACTACTTACTTTTCTGAAAAAAAGGTCCTCAGATGGAGTGTGATTCTATACTTTTGCCATTATATTTTCTGTTTGCATTTCATTCAAGATTGTTTAGAAATTAAGTAAAAATTTACGATGGTATAGCGTGTCAATCGATTTCTAAGGAAATTTTAAATAATATGAAAGAACACGTCTAACTGATTGTAAATACAACAAAAATATTCCCGGGAAATAAAATTTATAGGAATTATGAAAGAAATAAAACTTAAAATTATGGGGTAAGTTTGGACATTCTCGCAATTATAACAAAATAAATCGGCGTAACTTTACTATTCGACTCTACGCTCATATGTTTGCAGACGATGACTTTTTTTTAGGAAATAGAGTAGTGCTGAAATTTAATGTTGAATTATATATTAACATAATGTGACACTAAGCACTATAGGTTAGAACCTTTTAGGTTTTTTTTATTATTCTTGAAGTGGAATAGCGGAAACCGGCCGTGTTTATTTACTTTTGCATTCATAATCCGATGTTCCATGTCTAACATAGGCTTATGTCTTATATTTTCTTAATAACTTATGAATAGAGTTAAGTGTTTTATTTCCTATTTATAATTAATTACAATAAATTTTGTTAAAGTTATTTTTGGTTTTCATTTATTTCAGACATTTAGAAATTGAATTGAACATTACAATGAGGTATTAGAACATTCGTTGCGTATACGTTGGCACCGCTGCAGCAATATGGCGTAGAGTCAAATAGTAAAGTTACGCCAACAAATCACTTCACATACACCAAACGCGTAAGAAATAAACAAAGTAAACAATATTAATCTCAAAATACCCACAAAACAGGAAAAGTAAGGTATTTATTTACTTGTCAATCAAAACTACTATAAACACACAAACCTGAACTTTTTCTTAATAAATATAGTATTTATACACTTCACTGATACCGGGAAACCAATATTTAACCATCTTCAACACGTACAACATTAAAAATTTTCAAATCAAAAGTTCGTTATGGAAATTTACATTGTAAAGTGCTGACATGTTTTTCTTACCGTCCTGCCAGCGTTGCCGGATTGTTCTTGTTCTTTTTTGTGTAGAAACGAACAGTTTAGGCAACTCATTCTAATTATAAATAATGTGATAATACGACGAAATATTATAATTATATAAATATTATAATCATACTGTTATCGGCAAAATACTGTGACTAAACAGTTTAGGTAAGTCCTCTAGTTTTTTTTTTAATTCTAATTATATAAAGTGATAATACGACGAAATATTATAATCATACAAATATTATAATTATACTGTTATCGGCAACATACTGTGACTAAACAGTTTAGGTTAGTCCTCTAGTTTTTTTTTAATTCTAATTTATATAAAGTGATAATACGACGAAATATTATAATTAATTATACTGTTATCGGCAACATACTGTGGCTAAACAGTATAGGTTAGTACCTTCAGGTTTTTTTTACCACTTTTTTTTATATTTCTCACATGAGGCAACCTTTACTATCTAGTTACCTTGATTGATACACACCTTATTCAGTACAATAACCTATTGTTTGATTTGGCAACGATGATGAATTTCCATTTTAAATACGCAGTTATACTGTACTTTCTATTGTTCGATGCATTTGTTTTCGTAATTATGTTTGTTACATTATTTTCACATTTTCTTGCTTTGTGGATACTTTTGGGGTTAATATTGTTTAGTTTATTTAATTCTTACATGTTTGGTGTATGTGAAGTGATTTATTTTGTTATAATTACGTCAAATATCGTGGAAAAGTCGAAACTTAACCTATACAATTTCAAGTTTTATTTCTTTCATAACTCCTACAAATATTATTTCCCGGGAAAATTTTTGTTGTTTCTACAATCAGTTAGATGTGTTCTTTCATGTTATATCAAATTCCCTTAGAAATCGATTGACAAGGTAAACTACATTTTTACCAAAAGTAAAAAATAATTTTAAAAAACGTTAATAACAAAAACAATAACAACATATCATAAAGAACAATAGAAAATATAATATAAATGCATAGTTAAAATGGAATTTCATCAACGATGCCAAATCGAACGATATCAGTACTAAATGGGGTGTGTAAAAAACGCTGACCAGTGGACCAAAGCATGTATGTTGTGTTGGTAACACCGTATGTAAATGAAATGCACCGTAAACGAAATTATTACTTCACTCCATTCGTAAATACATATGAAACATTTTATGTTAACTATATTAAATATAGTAATGCTTATATTTCGTTATTATCACATTATATAATTAAAATAAAAAAAAAAAAAAAACTAAAAGGTTCTAACCTAGGTATAGTATTTAGTTACAGTATGTTTACTTTTTATTTAACCTGGCCGATAACAGTATGATTATATTTCGTTATTATCACATTATATAATTAAAATTTAAATAAACCTAAAAGGTTCTAACCTATAGAAGGTATTTATAAATATCAAAGCCCACTAAAGAATACCGTTAAGGGATGGGCTTGTGTACACCGAACCTTTGAACGCTCCAATCGCCGTAGTGCGACGTTGTCACATTCTTCCCACGCTTCTAACTGACTGCGGCTGACTCAACGCATTTATAATTCTTTAAACTATGCGATCAAGCCTCGAGCGGTAAATACCAGGAGTGTTCGAGGTAGATATGGCAACGCTGCGTGCCCATCCTATTGGCCGCCTCGCAACGGTATTCTTTAATGGGCTTTGATATAGTCACAGTAGGCTATGTTTACTTACTTTTTACTTAACCTGACCGATAACAGTATGTTTGTACTTTAAAAACGTATGTAGTTGAGTTGGCTAACCTGTTTGTTTCTACACAAAAGAGAACAAGACAAATTCGGCAAAGCTGGGAGAATGCTGAGAAAAACGTGTCAGCTTTTTACAAGTTTTTAATATTGTACATGTTGAAGATAGTTAAATATTGCTTTCCCGTCATCCGTGAAGTGTATAAATACTATATTTACAAAGAAAAAAGTTAAGGTCTGTGTATTTATAGTAGTATCGATTGACACGCTATTGTAAACTAATATCAGGAATAGAACTGAACATTACAATTACGTATTATAGCATTTTCTTGCACATACGTTGGCAACTTTACTGCAATATGGCGAGGTGTATACTAATGTTAACTTTTGCTAAACTAAATTGGTTTAAGTAAGATAGGCCCAGCACAGACCTTTTAATTTTTTAAAACCTATACAATCTTACCTTACTATATCTTCATTAGAAATTCTTTCTTCTTCCCAATTGAAAACTGATACGATACTTGCACCAAGTAAAACATTTTTTCCTTTTCTTACAAGCTGTCCTTTCATTTTATTAACTAGTTGTTTCAATGCCATTTCATCCCACAACTTTGTGTATAAACTAATCATTTGTTGACTTCGCCTTAACCTATGAGCCATCACAAACTCACATTGTGAAATACATGTTCTAATAATGTTTACAGAGTGATTTTTCAGAGTTAATGGTATATTTTCAAATATATTTTTACACATGAATAAAAATGGATTTGATTCACATAAAGCTCTTATTGAATGGAAATGTCCAATTTGATCAAACGTAAACTTTCTGACAAACATTGAATAACACTGGAATCTATTTCTATGGTGGTAAAAGTCTATTTGAAACTTATTATTCTTTGGTTTTATCTGACAGCACTGTGTATGCAAATACCTTGAAATTCCAGCGAAATGCATTTTTACCATTAATGTAATAGATATTAGGCTACCTAATAATGTATAGGTTATAATTTATAAGCCGGAAAATTAATCATATGTACAAATATACTTAGCTTATTCACAGAACTTAACTGATGATGTTTAAAAGTAAATAGATACATTGTAATTTTAAGTGTTCTGTTCCAGTCCAGTGGTGTGTGTTCTTGAGTATTTAAATGTATTGTGTTATTGTGTTTCAACACAAAGTACATCACTTAATTTGTGAATCACACATGTTTTGATAAGGAACTAGACAAAGCCAAAGCCTTACAGATTTAACTTATCTAAGCAACCAGATAATTAGGTTAAGGTTATCGGGTTAACGACGACAAGATCATGTATTATAACAACCACTATAGAAACAGAAACTACTACAGTACAGTAATAAACACTATATTTTATAACATAATAACAAACGTAGCAGTGAATAAAGTTCTATTGTTTTGATTAATTCATTATGTTTTATTTGAACATTAAATATTCAGCCGATATCACAACCTTAACAATACTTTGCATTAAATGTATAAACATTATTAAACAATATCATTGTATAGGTGAGTTTATTATTACAAATTACCATGTATTATCATGGCTAAATCTTTCTTATTTTGGTATTTTTTAAATATAAATTAAAATTTGTTTGATTGCATATTTATTATTATTATAAATACAAATGTATTATCGTGATTCTTTTTTTCTCATTTTATTCTGTAAAAAATAGGTACCTATTAAATAAAATTTCAATGACTACTTTTTAGTTATATGATTTAAAATGTATTACCATGAGAGCATTTTATTTTAAATTTTAGTCAGTAAAAATATAAATTAAAATTTGTATGATTATACTTTTGTAATTATTATTAATTGCAAATAATAACATAAACATAATGTTTTTGAAATGGTTAAGATATTTTCATACAATTACAAATGATGAAATGTGTAACTTAAGTATCATTTAAAGAAATTGCAACCCCAAAAAATAGTTTAACACATCTATTTAAAAAAAACTAAATTGTACGGCGAAACATACATCTCCTGTGGCAATTCGGCGATTTTGTACTACAGTGACGTCAGTGGATAAGGAATGGTCGAGGGGTTCTAGTTTGTAAACAACATGACTTTGAGGCAACCTTTACTATCTACAAACCTTGGAATATTGTAACATTTTGACGTGGTTTCAATATCTGGAAAATGCTCGAAAATCTTTGAAATTTGACAAACTTGCAGTTTAATAGTGTTCGCGCTAATGGTGTGTTCACAATTTGAAAATTAAAATGATTTGGCACTATAAAAATAGAATAAAGTCCAAACTTTTTCATATTTTTTAATTCGTGTCATCAAAATTGAGTAGCAAGAATTTTTTTGTTTTTAGGGCAGGTGCGTCATGTAAGCGAGAGAAATGTAGCTGAAAAGCTACTTTTTCCTAAAAGAATTTTTTGAAAAATTAGCTATTGTAGTTTCTATCATACAACAGTTAGAACACGAGCTTCGTTTCGCGGGTAATGTGGCAACATGTACGGGCTGCTGGCTGGCGGTTCGCGATTTGCATCCGCCATTTTGTGTGAGTATTTGACTCTAAAACATGCCTCACTCTTGCGTTCGACTTGTCCAGTCTATTTAATTCTGTGGTCGCTACTCGGGACTATGGTGCCATTTTGGTAACATCAAACTCTGCGCCCACCGCGGTACACTCGCCGAAGCCCAGTCAATATTTTTTGTACAACTAGTTAATTAATTGTTTTGTTAATTATTTACAACTATTACTGGAAAGTTGTAATTATGTACTTTAAAAAATATATGTTGTAAAATCATTTGTTCAGTAAAGTATTATTAAGTTATTAATAATATTTATCTAGTTTTGTGTGTAAATATTGTAAATTAATAGTATACCTTGTGGTACTTAACCATTAAGTAAATTCATTCTTTCATCATTATCTCTTGATTGTACCCTACAGGGTGTTACTGCGCACCTTTTCAGAAAGTCTGGACTCAATTTTTTTTTTTATAACTTGTTAGTTGTTTGTTTATTGATCACAACTACCGGAAAATTGTAATCAGCCAATTTCCAAGATAATAATTAGTTTTTATTTGTTTTTGTGGTTGGAAATAAATTCATTATTTTCAGTTTCAAATAGAAAATGTACCAGCAATTGTTGTATTTTTGCTTTATTTTATTCTATTTGTATGGTAATAAAAGCGTGTTTCAATGGTAAATTGTTTTTATTTTAACTAAATTTTATGGGGGGGGGATTACAAATTGTGGGGGGGCTGCGTCATTAAACTAGGGGGGGATGGGCACCCCTGTATTAATGGATTGCATGGTAATGGATTGGGACGTTCTGGCCAGCGCCCCACGGCTACAAATACAAACTTCTCGCGCTATTTTTGCGTGTTTTTTCCTACAATTCGATGTATGTGATTGAAAAAAACACTTTGGCTAATTAGATGTATAATTATAACTGAATGGGTATTTAATTTTTTTCTTTTTCAAATCTTTTGGAAGGGCGGCGTCCGAGAGCCCTTATGGGCAAGCCGCCACTGGGTTTGCTCATATCCGAGATATATTCTTTTTTTTGTTGAATAAGTATCTCCTGTTACTTTTAAAGTATATGGTTTGAACCTGTGCCAATTGTTTGAAACATGACTAACAACTCTGGTCCTCACCTCAAACCCCAGTCAATCAGTGTCATGTACAGTTAAAGCCAAAGAGTAGACTAAGCATTGGCCATCTGGCCTAGAAGAAACTACTCTGTGAGGAGTAGAGACTCCATTAATTAAATAATAAGTTACAGTAAAATAAAACAATGTAAAATATTACTTTGTCAAAATGTACAAAATGTAAAATTTTTTCTAAACTTACATCACAAAAATCAATCTTCTTTACAAAACTTAAAACGCACAAATATAATAATGATAATCTACTTATATAAAGCTAGACGGTAACACTGATTCACTGACATTAATTATTATGCACTTCCCGTAATCGGACCCTCCTCAACCTTGTACTTGAATTAAAGCTCTCGACGAGAAACTTTTGGGAAAATTGCCAGAAGTTAACATTTTTTAACTCTGCAAGCACCTTTTGGGCGGGAAAGATTTTTTAGATTTTTAAAATTTTTTCGCTTTTTCACTTTGAGCGCCTTTTGTAAGAAAACGGTAAGAGATAGCAAAAAATGTTATATATAAAAGTTGTAGAAAATTTAATTTCAGACTAACGATTTTCCATCAGATTTAAGATCCAATCATCCATTTAGCCACTATTCATCCGAGAAGGGAAGCTCCGCAATCGTACTTAAAGCTAGCCCTTTTCACTGATTCACTGACATTAATTATTAGGCACTTCCCGTAATCGGACCCCCCTCAACCTTATACTTGAATTAAAGTTCTCGACGAGAAACTTCTGGAAAAGTTGCCACAATTTAACACTTTTAATTTTGAAAGCACCTTTTGGGCGAGAACGATTTTTTCGATTTTTTAAATTTTTTCATTTTCCCACTTTGAGCGCATTTAGCAAGAAAACGGTAAGAGATAGAAAAAAATGTTAAATACAAAAGTTGTAGAAAATTTTATTTCAAACTAACGATTTTCCATTAAATATAAGATCTAATCATCCGTTCAGCCGCTATTGACCCGAGAAGGAGCTCCGGCACACAATCCTTCAAATTTCCCATGTTAATCTTATGGAGATAATGTTTAATGAGTTTGAGTCAGCTGCCAAATAAAACAGCTGATTTGTGCTCGGTCACCTAAGTACAAACGAGCCAAAGATTAACAAGATTCTTTAGCGAATTTTCCAACTGCGAGCGAAGCGAAGCAGCCATTTGAGGCGGGGTTGGGACGCGAAGCGTCCAGGGGCAGAGCCCCTAGTAATTATTATAACACTGATTCATTGACATTAATTATTAGGCACTTCCCGTAATCGGACCCCCCTCAACCTTATACTTGAATTAAAGCTCTCGACGAGAAACTTCTGGGAAAATTGCCAGAAGTTAACATTTTTTAATTTTGCAAGCACCTTTTGGGCGGGAAAGATTTTTTAGATTTTTTAAATTTTTCATTTTTTTACTTTGAGCGAGTTTTGTAAGAAAACGGTAAGAGATAGCAAAAAATATTAAATACAAAAGTTGTAGAAAATTTAATTTCAGACCAACGATTTTTCATCAGATTTAAGATCCAATCATCCGTTTAGCCACTATTCATCCGAGAAGGGAGGCTCCGCCCAACGTTCTTAAAGCTAGACGGTTTCACTGATTCACTGACATTAATTATTAGGCACTTCCAGTAATCGTACACCCCTCGACCTCATACTTGAATTAAAGCTCTCGACGAGAAACTTGTGGGAAAATTGCCCGAATTTCACATTTTTTAATTTTGGAAGCACCTTTTGGGTGGGAAAGATTTTTTAGATTTTTTCAATTTCTCACTTTGAGCGCATTTAGTAAGAAAATGGAAAGAGATAGCAAAAAATGCAAAAGATAGCGCATTTAGTAAGAAAATGGAAAGAGATAGCAAAAGTTGCAGAAAATTAAATTTCAAAGAGGAGATTTTCCGTCAGATTCAAAATCCAATCATCCCTTTAGCCGCTATTAACCTAAGAAGGAGCTCCTCCAAACAATCCTTTAAATTTTCCATGTTAATCTTATGGAGATAATGTTTAATGAGTTTGAGTCAGCTGCCAAATAAAACAGCGGATTTGTGCTCGGTCACCTATAACAAACGAGCCAAAGATTAACAAGATTCTTTAGCGAATTTTCCAACTGCGAGCGAAGCGAAGCAGCCATCTGAGGCCGAAGGCCGAGGCGGGGTTGGGACGCGAAGCGTCCAGGGGCAGAGCCCCTAGTATTGAATTATTCTTAGAATTATATGTAGACTGCAGACACTAATACCTCACTCAAAATCATTAGTTTCTAAACAAATCATGCTTACATTATAATTGTCACTATTTTTCGCATACATATTATAATATAATACTATTATAATATACTAGGGGAGACCCCTGCGTGCTCCGCACGCCAACCCCCCAATGGTACCTTCTAAAAACATAATTATGTTATGTTTTATTTATAATAAAGGTGTAGGCCTAGTATTAATAATAACCTCAAAACTAAGATGGTAAATATTGTTAAATGTTCAAACCAAATTATTTCTTATATATTATAACAGCAGTTAATAATGGTTAAAAGAACCAGCAACGCTCAGGTTTACACTTTAAAACCCTGACCTAAAAGGTGGAAATACAAAAATAATTGCTTCAAATTTTGAAATCAGCTGTCAATGGAAATATTAAAGCAGCTATGTTATCTGTTATTTTATTCAATTGGTTGTTATGGTAATAAATGTAAATACATGTGTTGATTTATCATTCTAAACCTAACCTAAGATTTTTTCCGACTAAATTTACAAATATATTGAAATAAAAAATATTTTTTACCGAAATTAATTATAGCCTATGTTACTCAGGGATAGTGTAGCTTTTTATTAGTAAAACAATTTTTTCAATCGGTTCTGTAGAGCCAGAGATTACCCCCTACATACAAACAAACAAACAAACAAACAAACAAACAAACAAACTTTACCTCTTTATAATATTAGTATAGATTAATAATTAGTACCAGGAGACCGAGCTAAAGCTCGATTATAAGCAGGGCTATGATTTCAATAATAAATATTGGATTATTGAGTTTTGAGGTTAGGCCTATAACATTAAACAACTAAATAAAGGGTATATACAACATTAGGATTACCTGTAATAAAAATACAGTTTAAAGGATTAACCATAATCTCAACGCTATGCCTCAGAAATAAGTCAGGCCTAAATTAAAGTTTAATATTTCAATATCGATTTAGGCCTAGGGCCTAGTTCGCTCACGTCATTATTATTGCAAATTTCCGTGAACATCGTTTAGGTTAGGCCTATAACATTAAACAACTAAATAAAGGTATGTTTATTTAGCAGAAGTATTCGTTGCCATGGTAACTATAAATAGATACAACATTAGGCTTACCTCTAATAAAATA
>JAGFPH010001131.1:303056-313118 GCA_018207615.1 Philaenus spumarius
TTTGATAGAGAATATTATAAGGATTACAATAACGAAATACAAATTACTTTATCGCTTTTTATCTCTTAGATATTGACAAAATAAAAAATCTTTCAAAAGTGAACTTTAAGGGGGGTAGGGGGGGAGCAATAGGGGGAGGGGCGGGGACTTTTCAGAAAATATTCCTTATATAATCAACTAACATCCATGAAAAAATCAGCTTTTCACTAATTAGTTCCCACCCAAACCCTTTATTGACTGGGCTAAAAGTCACAGAGTATAAGAGGAAGAGCAGAGTAAAAGAGTGCACAGATTCAGCGTGTAATCATAATCAGTCAGGATTAGTACTTATTAGCTTTGAGTATGGACCTTCCAGTAGACATTGGTCACTGGTCAGTATTTGTACTGTGAGTACTCCTGCACTCGGTATCAAATGCTTTTGACGTCCAGTAGGCCTAATCGGATACATTTCCAGTTGGCAAGTACTTATTACAGGAAAACCGACACATCTCTAACGAACAGTGAGCTGAAAAGTGACTACACTCTCAAAGTCAAGCGCCATCACCTTGGTACAGTAGTACCAAACAAACAACTATACTATTAAGGCTCTGCTACACCATTAAAAACCAATATCCGACGTAAGATCGTAAACTTGTCGTTTTGTTTTCAATTTGTTATTTCATTCTCAGGCTGTGAACGTTAAACTGTTTTAACAAAATTTTCCTCAATTTATTATTACATGTTTTTTTTTCAAATGTTGATAAAAGTGATGTTGGCACGGAAGTGCGAGTGTGATCCGAGTGCTAAGGGTTCCTTGCCACGATACGAATAACAACAACATATCACCACGTCATATAGGCTACTGACTGTATAGAACTAGTCATCTAATCAATAACGATGTAAGAATCAATTATACATTGTTGATTGGAACCAGCGAAACAAAGGTTACCCCAAACACAGTATTGCCGCTTGTATGAAAAGCATAGGCCTATTGTTAATATTTTTTACACAATTTAGGATCCGCTTTATAGTTTTCTGCAAATACATGTAATATAAAAATTTAGATGCAATGATACTTTAGCAAAAGTTTCTGGAATAACTCAAAAACTACATATCACAAAATAAAATAATTTGAATACCCTTAAATAAAAATAAGCTACATGAGAGTAGGGCCTATCATCAAAAAAATGTAGTTTAAACTTTACCTTTTAAAAATGCATAGTGAAGTGTTGTTTTCTTATTATTACAATACACTTTGGTTAGCGTAATTTTTTGCAGTGTTAAATTTCATTTTGATAATTTTATCAGTTCTGGAGAAAATTTATTATTTTTTCCCTTTTAAGATACGAAACTCTAGAAACGAATAAAACTAATATCATTTCCACAATATGAAAACATCTACCTTCACTAGTTCTTTGAAAAGAGTCATACTAAAATTGGCAGCGCTAAGTGGTTTCCATTAGGCCTACTCTTATGAGCGTTTTCAAAATGTTCTCTACTGCAGTCGGCCTAAATGTTGATCCGGTATCCTTTTCTCCGGACGCTTGTTGCGGTAGATTCCTTCCCGCAAAAAGGAGGGAAAACGTGAAGGAAACAAAACCGGATAATTTCATTAGGCCAATAAGAATTAATGTGTACGCCATTGTCTGTTAACAAAAATGCAACGCAACGGAAGGAAAAACAGATGGTAAACCTACACTAAGTCGCTTGGAAGAGTTCATTAGCCAAAATGTCCAACAGGAAGCACGTTTTTTGACTGGAAGTAACTATTTTATTAGTTACTCGAATAAAAGTTTTTTTAGGGTTTTATCTAAAAAAAAATTAGGATATTATTCTGCACATTTTGTATTTTTTTTAGCTCGATTTGTTCCCCCAAAATTGATCAAAACGTAAAATACCATAAAAGTACCCGGTTCAAATCCGCGTGGGGGATTTTACAGTGTACCGAGGCCGACGGCTGAGTTTGTACGCTGTGAGCGAAGCGAAGCAGTGCATAATCCGAGGCCGAAAGGTCTACAATGGAAGCGAGTTTTTCCGCTTCGAATGGAATGAAACAGCACGTGAGTCGAAGCTGAAGGCTTTTAGGTACAAATAAATTCTACTAATACATTTCGTACACGGAGGGAGCTATTCAGCGCTTTATTGAGTAGACCAATAATTACCCAAATCGTTGGTTGAAACCCTAAAACATATATTTTCTACATTTAATTTTTGAAAATCGCTAAACTTACGTCAGCACTTCAGCTGTGTGGTCGAATTATTTAAATATAGGCTACGTTAACACAATAGTCTTTACTTCTTCCTCAACAGTTAATTTATTATGGTTTTCCATATATAAGACCACGACGCGCTTCGAAATTGTTACGTAATATATTTCAATTATATCAAAGTAATGCTGTAAGCTACTTCGCATGAAACCATATTTCAAAAATCAATTTTATTTCCTTCCAGATCAACACTAAGAATTTTTCTTAGCTGACACACCAATATACAAATACCGTAAAAGATTGCAATTGTTTAATTGTTTTTAAAAGTAGATGTATTAGGCCTAGACATACTTTTCAATGAATAATACATTTTTTCTCAGGTATATTTTCAAAAATGTCCCGATACATGAACAGTATGCGTTTGCTTAACAGTTTCGAAGTAACAAATAGATTTAAATAAAAATTTTTAGCAAAATTACTTTATAAACTTTGTCAAAATCGCTTCTTTGATTAGCTTAAAAACTGTGTACTAACGGTTAAACATGATTATTAACGGTTTAGTCAGACGTGTATCAAGGATGTGGGGATGGAAACGAAACAAGAAACTTCACAAAATACACGAACAAATTTGAAATTTAAGACAAAAAGTTTTGTGTTTAAAAAAGATCACACGGTTTTCTCTCTACCTTTAAAATATTCAAGATTGTGAAATTATTATGTGTTTTTAAATAGCTCTAACAGACCACGGAATCCAATTAAAGGGAGCAGCAAAATTATACACTAAATACATAATATTTCATAACTAAATACACTCTTTTAGTTGAACCAAACAACCACAACTGTATACAACTTGCACAATGAACTGACACAACCAAATGAGACTCAATGGAATATTGTCTTAAAAAAATACCTCTATTAGTAAAATTAGACCTACTACTTCTACATTCTCAAGACTTGTGTACACATATTAATAAATTCGGTTGGCCTAGCATTAAAAGATCAAAGAACAAGTCGTACCGGTATGTTTATTAAACTGAGCTCTATTATGTCATATTATCCTGTAAAGAAAACTAAGGTAAAGTAATATTTTGTTATTATTATGCCTAAATAGGCCTACAATAAAGCAAATCATTTATGTACAAAGACAACTTATTCCATGAAAGTAGGGTTATTTAGACCTATTAATGTTGTTTAGGACTACTGTATTAATATACAGTTTAGAGTTAAATTGTATTAGCAAATACTATTTTGTTTAAGGTGATATTTTTTTCCTTTTGAACAAAATATTATATTGTTATATTTAAACTATTAATATAGGCTACTAATATTATAAAGAGGTAAAGTTTCTTTTTTTGTTTGTTTGTATGTAGGGGGGGGGGGTAATCTCTGGAACTACTGAACCGATTGGAAAAAATAGTTTTACTAATAAAAAGCTACACTATCCCTGAGTAACATAGGCTATAATTCGTTTTGATCAAAACCTTTTTTTATTTCAATATTTGTAAATTTAGTCGGAAAAAATTCTTAGGTTATGCCTATACTGATAAACCAACACACGTATTTACATTTATTACCATAGCAACCCATTGAATAAAATAACACATAACAGCTGTTTGCTCCAATATTTTCATTAACAGCTAATTTCAAACTAAGAAGCAATCGCATATATTATTTCTCAAGGCCATTTTTTTGTCGGTACCCTACGCCATAACTTCCTTAATACATCATTAAGTTACATGAATGAGGCATCATTTTAAAGCTTTCCTTAACCGCTACACCGGAAAAATAGACAAACAGCTTAAAATTCATGTTTTAATAACAAAAATTGATTAAACAAACTTTTATATTATACTTTGTATGTTCCTAATGAAAGGCGCCATCTATTAACCATATGTTTGACTAGCATGACAGCTGTTAGTTAGATTGTTTACACTGTAAGATTGTATAGGGAAACTGTTATTTATAAACCAATGTAAATAAATAAACTTAATTAACAGGATTAAATCAACGTGTTAAATCAGGTAAATGTAGGCCTATTCCGAACTTGCGAAATATTCGCACGGGTCAGCTAGTTATTTTTATATTTCTAACTTTTAGGTCAGGGTTTTATTAAAGTGTAGACCTGAGCTTTGCTGGTTCTTTTAACCTGTATTATAACTGCTGTTATAATATAATATACGAAATAATTTGATTTTAACATTTAACACTATTTACCATCTTAGCTTTGGGCTTATTAATATTACACCTTTATTATAAAGAAAACATAACATGATTATGTATATAGAAGGTTCCAACGGGGTTGGTGTGCGGAGCACGCAGGGATTTCCCCTAGATATAGGGATGTGTTTAGTTAGTTGAGGATGTATGGTTAAGTATGAACGTAATAACAATTATTTAGTCCTATGAAGTATTGTTAACGTTGGGCGAACGTTTTGTGAGGTTGGGTGATGTACAAGGAGATATGAAGGAGTTTTATATAAAATTAGATCTAAATAAAAAAAATATAATAATTATTCTGTTGTTCGACGAATCTTACAAGATAAATTCGCAGCATTTCAACTTCTTCTATTTTTACGCTTTCTTCAATTGTTTATTCTGGCAAATAAATAATAATACAAAAATCATCTAACTTTTAGAAATTGAAGGACGTTATAAATAGGTACAGTAGTATTAAACATTTCCAAATTTATTTCTTTTTTGCGTTAAGTACAATTAAACTGTAATATTTTAAATCCATAATCCTTCGTGAATCGTTTCACTTCTCCAATTTTTGTTCCCAAGCTATTGAGGGGAGTGTTGAAACTGTCTTTGGGATGCACAGTGGCAAAGAAAAAGTTTGCGCATCCCCGGGACGGTTGTGTCCATTTTGCGGTCGTCCATTTACCGGTCAAAGGGTAAAATCGTCCATTTACCGGTCAACCCAAAAATCTGGAGGGGTGGGTCAAAAATAGTTTTCCATTTTGCGGTCACATATTTCTAAAATCCCGAGAACATGTGAGCCAGGTTGATGACTCAGAGCGGCGAGCCAGGCCGATGGCAGTTTTCCAGTCACGCACACTCAAGTTTCGATATAATTAGAATAAAAAAAAAACTAGAGGACTAACCTAAACTGTTTAGTCACAGTATGTTGCCGATATATAATATCATCAGACATGATTTGTAATTTAAGAAGAATCTGTCTGTTAATATAAAAGTGGCTCCGTCAACAACTCCTCGTGAAGATCTAAAACTCGACATCTGCAAACAATGTGCATGGAACCTATTCATTCAAAATAGTCAGGTATTCTAGGAATCGAAACCTGACCGCAAAATGGAAAACCTCCCCTCCCTAGAGCCTCCTCACCCCCACACTTGACCGGTAAATGGACTGACCGGAAAATGGACTGACCGCAAAATGGAGGACACCCCCCGGGACAACTACTATAGTTTTGTGGACAGCATAACTCGGAACCAGGAAAAGGTTAGGGTTTTCCTCCCGGTCGACCCTAATTAGTGTCGCTAGGCTGCATTCAATGAAAACAAGAGTACTAGGTGCCTAATACCAAAAAGTCAGTTAAATTATTGTCAAAAATTATTAAAAACCATTATCATATTACGTTTTGTATTTAAATTTCGATTATTTTTATACTAAATTTGATGTAAATCTGCCAATTTTGACCAAGTTGTAACGCCAAACTAGTTTTTCATTTTAAAACTAACTTTGGACTTTGAATGAACAGTGGAACTAAAATTTAATGTATATAAAAACGTGAGCATATTTATGTATGATTGTAATATTTTTTTATTGTTTCATAACCATAACAAATCGCCGGTTTCAAGGAAAATTTCAAAACATAATTAATATACTATGTAACTTAATTTAATATACAAAATAATACATAGACTCGCGACAAAAAAGTTAATGTACTTGAGCGAGAATCATATTGTCTTATATCATGTTTTATTTGTATTTACAGTTATATTTTAGGAACATATTATAACTGCATATAACAAAGTAATAAATATTTGTTCTAATAAATAAATATATGGGCCTGCTTCTATTACACATTATATCGAAGGACCATCAACCCTTAAGGCTCGGCTCCCTAAATTCAAAACGGCGAAGATGGGTACCAATTTCAATGTTAAATAACCTAAACATACCTTCACTTTTAAGCATACTTTTTTGTTATTTTTCAAAAAACGAAAGCTTTATTTTGTTTCTTAAAGTAAAATAGATTGTGGGTGTTGATTGCTAACGTTTTTTTGTAATATCCCATTTTGCAACTGGATAAAAAATTAATAAAGTTTACTATTATTTACTATTTATATCATGCGTTTATGAAAACAATAAAACTGTTTTTGAAAATGTATCCAGCAATCAACATCCGCATATGACAGTACTTCAAAATGAAACCAAATTTTTAAATTTATTCTATGAATTAACGGGAAAAAACTTATTCTGTAGCATTGCCTTTGTGGGAATCAGATTCAATATGGCAGACGGGGAGCCACCCTTTAAATAAAAATACGTTTTGATTCGATGGACCATCACCCTACTCCCATCTCTAATATTATTTTAATTTTTTTTTTTTTTATTATTGAAGTGATAACTTTTATTGGCCCGTTGGGCACTTTCGCTTGACTATGTTTCTGAAATCTCGCGTTACGCAACTTTTTGCGTAGGCACAAGTCAGAGCGTGAAGAGGGAATAGGCGGCACATAGTATATTATAATATAGACAAGTAAGCACGTGGAGAGGGAATATACGATACATAGTATATAATAATACGTTATTATAATTATTAATATATTATAGTAGTATTATATTATAATATGTATGCAAAAAATAGTGACAATTATAATGTAAGCATTATTTTTTTTTTAATCAATCATACAAAAAAAGGATCAACAGACGTGAGTACTCACATGCAATATAATATAAGCATTATTTGTTTAGAAACTAATGATTTTGAGTGAGGTATTAGTGTCTGCAGTCTACATATAATTCTAAGAATAATTCAATATGTAAGGGATAGTAATTATTATCATTATTATATTTGTGCGTTTTAAGTTTTGTAAAAAAGATTGATTTTTGTAGTGTAAGTTTAGAAAAAATTTTACATTTTGTACATTTTGACAAAGTAACATTTTACACTGTTTTATTTTACTGTAACTTATTATTTAATTAATGGAGTCTCTACTCCTCACATAGTAGTTTCTTCTAGGCCAGATGGCCAATGCTTATTCTACTCTTTGGTTTTAACTGTACATGACACTGATTCACTGGAGTTTGAGGTGAGGACCAGAGTTGTTAGTCATGTTTCAAACAATTGGCGCAGGTTCAAACCATATACTTTAAAAGTAACAGGAGATACTTTATTCAACAAAAAAAATAATATATCTCGGATATGAGCAAACCGGTAACTTTTGAAACCTCCTGTGAAATTCAAGCAGCATCCGAAATATTTTTTATGAATTTCAGGTGTACAGAGATGGTTATTTGTTGTGGGAGACGGGAGAGTTTTGGCGAACCGATTGATGGAGTATAGGGAGGCTAAGGTTTACTGGGGAACTGACGAGAGTGCCGTGACTCACTCAAGCCATTTCCCTTCGCTTGCCCGATACACTGGTAGAATGTCAGCAGGACGGCTAATACACTGTTTGCCGCGTGCGCAGCTAGCTTGGGCCTACTGTACTAGTAGACAGTTTTAGCAAGGTGTATTTATTAATTTAGTATTTCGTTGCAGACAAGATTACTTTATGAAATGTTACCGATATTCTCAAGTAATATTGTCTGCAGCGTTACGGTACTTGAATATTCCAAGAAACGCCTTTATTAATAATAAAAATTTTTTTTTTCCATGTCCCAGTCTTTTGCCCTTTAACAAAATACATTAAATCAAACATTTTCAGAATGATTAGATACCTGTAAATAAATAAATATATAATATAAAAGTAATAATAAGATTTAAACTTAGAGTAATTATTGAAAACTCAAAATTTAAAAACGTCAAATTTTAAATACTCAGCTTCAAATTAAAATAAACATTAAAAATATATTATTCATTTAATGTAAGGTTCCAAGCGAGATTACTTTATGTTAAAAAAGTTACCAAGATTCTCAAGTAATTTCTTCTGCTGCTTTATGTTAAATGTTTCAAAGAAAACCTTTACTAACAAAAATTAAAATTAATTGTCAAAATAATTAGATTTAAATAAATATATAATATACAAATTATGAGAAATCAAATGTAAACCTAGAGTAATTATTGATGACAAAAATTTGAAAAAACATAATTTTACATTAAACTTTTAGACTAAATTAAATTGCACAGTGTCAATAATAATTGTTTAAATTCAACTATTCCCTAAGGCCTAGGGAAGGATAGTTCTATAAAGGAGTTTTATTTTTTATTATTTTATGTCAGCAGTAATTATTATGTCAATGTGCATATCTGCATATAAGCTATTATGTGTAATGATTTCTTGGATTAAATGAATACAGATATCGGGAAGGGCAAGAAACATTTCCTGGAATCTCACACTAAACATCCTGTTTATTCGGGTTTAATAATGTGTATCCTGTGTGAAAGTTGATGCACAGGATAACCTAATATTTGGTTAACCTAATAATAGAACCATTGTATTTGGATAACCTAATAGAACTCCGATCCAATGCAATATTTCGTTCCACTGGAAATTCGACGATAGTGGCGCTATCTATTGGGGAAACGACGGAAGCTGTGTGAAACACCAATGCTACCAATGATTTCTCCCTAGCGCTACCTCGCGGCGCGATTATGCACTATTTTCCCGACAACCTTTTTTTCAGCACACAGCCCCCGTATGCATGCATGATCTATTTTATTATTCATGATCTTTGATAGAACTCCGATCCAATGCAATATTTCGTTCCACTAGAAATTCGACGATAGTGGCGCTATCTATTGGGGAAACGACGGAAGCTGTGTGAAACACCAATGCTACCAATGATTTCTCCCTAGCGCTACCTCGCGGCGCGATCATGCACTATTTTCCCGACAACCTTTTTTTCGGCACACAGCCCCCGTATGCATATATGATTTATTTTATTATTCATGATCTATGGTAATAGTCTGCAACGCATTAATAGTATTATTTTTCCTGTTACGTTAAATAACGCCCACCTCTAACACTCACCATACATTAACAGATTTTTCAACAGTTGAGTTCAAAATTTATTGGAAAAAGTAAATAAAACGCGTACCGTAGATAAAAATTGAAATAAAGGAAGTTATGTATCCATATAAAAAGTTGCAGCTTTATTAATATTACTACCCAGGGAAGAAATAAATGCTACCGTACTGGGCAAAATATTGGCTACTTGAACTTTAATATTTTATTTTTATGTTTCTAAATTTATTTTTAATATCAGAAAATAATTACATCCTAATTTTATAAATTTAAAATTTAAATAATTGGTTATTTTGCTAAACGGAGAAAGAATAAATTGTCATTTTTAAAAAGAATTAACAAAATTATAAATCAGATAAAGCATAATCATTTTTTAAAGGCCTTGATTATGTGTCGATGTAGTGAATTGTTGGTTGAGGTTGAACAGAATAATTGTATTAATTAATAATTTAATTGTACTGTCATCAAACTTAAAAGCATACTGGTAGCATTCAATTGAATGTATTTACTTTGATTTTGCCAATAAGTGTCTGTCTAAATTCCGTCAAAAAAGTACAGACTTATCACTCATTTCGTATGAAATACAAGTAAATCTGTCACAAAACTTTCAACAAGCTAAAAGATTTCAACTGCATACTGCAGTTTAGAACTGAAGTTATTTGTCCACACACACCCCAGTGGCGGATCCAGGACCTCATCTCGGGGGGGGGGGGGGGGGGGG
>JAGFPH010001132.1:0-35296 GCA_018207615.1 Philaenus spumarius
TGTTATGAACAAACGTTATAACAATAATATTTCGAACAAATTAAACTTAAAGAGAAGTATTCAAAGTTTAATATAGGGTCTATAGGTACTAGTTTATTTCCGTTTATATAGTTTAAATTATACGAGTTTTTAAATTAGTTTAAATTATGCATTCGTAATTTATGTGCGTTCTTAACTTACCAAATCCAATTATTGCCTTAACTGGTATTTCACTTATTACTGACTTTAAACGCAGTTTTGACTTTTTTAATTTATGTTACAATTTTGTGGTTTAATAATTTTATTCAATGTACAAAGAATGAATGAATATTTTATTGCTCCTTATACTATTTATAATACGTTTGCAAAAACAAAAACATAATTAAACTAAAATCATATATATCTATAAACTAAAACTAAACCAAAAAAACTAAAAAAAATAGCTATATTTACAAAACAATTATAGTATAAGAAAAACAATTTAAGCTACCTCGATGTTTTAAATACATGTTTGAGGTAGTGAGTAAAACAATTAAAAAAAAATAAAAACATAAATACATATATACACATATAGAAAAAATACAGGAATTAGCTGACCGGCTTTCAGAAATATATATAAAACTACTTAGTACATTATTAAAAACAAAAATCTTTTACTGCAGCTTCACAATTACTTTGAAAAAAAGAAACACAAATTAAATACATATTTTGAAAAAACATACGAAATATAAATATACAAAATGCAGAACATAGATAAGAAAAACAAAAAATACGTAATAAGCTATATACAAGTTTTACATCGATACATCTACTTACATATACACACATTCACACACCCCCCCCCTACATACATTCACATATACACATTTTTACATAAACATCATTCTTTGTTTATGTGTACAAAATTTTTTACAGTTAAAAAAAAATACACATCAGTACACTCTTAAATCGACATACATACAGAAACATTCTACATGCAAAAACAAAAATACCCACGCGTTTTTATAAAAATATCTCGTAAGCAAAACATACACAAGACTCGCAAGATTTAATTAAGGAGAACAGAAAGCTACACATTATTTAAATTATTGTGTTATAAAATAGGTCAACACATTCAAGCTCCTGCAAGAATTTCCTTAACTGCTGCCGGTACTTGTGTTTATAAGGGCATGTTTTTATGTTCTGAGGTAATAAATTAAAAAATGTAGGTGCAAGATAAGTATATAGAATTTCTTGAAAACAGTCAATTTAGGTCTCGGAACTTTAACATTTAAATTGTTGCGCAATTTACACCAGGTACGCTCCAATACATTGTTTCCATCACCACTTCGCTCGTAGAACAATTTAAGTACTTTGTATATGTATAAATTTTTAAGAGGCAAAATGTACAATAATAAATAAACTAAAACTAAACTAAAAAAACTAAGAAAAATAGCTATATTTAAAAAACAATTATAGTATAAGAAGGATTAAACTTAAAAACGGATTGAGATATTCAAAAACGGATTAAACCATCGTTTTTTTCGTCAAATTTTACATTAAAATCATGTATCACACGACTACCTTCCCATTAAAAAAAAAATGAAATTCATTCCAAGATGGTGGACAAAAATTTCAAACTCACCAAAAAGTGGTTCTTTAATGGTTGTGAATAACTGCTTTTATTTCTACCTCATAAGACTCGTACATTTTAAGATATTAAGCTGTTCCCAGACATGTGTACCGCCCTGTATTTTTAGCATATATTTATAGCTATATACAGCTAAATTCAGGCATTATACCTTCGGCCTCGTAATTTTCAATTTGTGATGAACATGTTCAGTCCTTAAGGTAATGCCACACCGACATCCGCCTCTACCGCCGAGGGACGGTAGCGCGCGGACGTTTTACCACAAAACAGTCCACACCAAAAGTACCGCGCCCGCCCGGGAGTTTTGAGGTGGGATTGGTCAAGCTCATCTCGGCGACAACAGCGTTGTCACTTCGAATCTCGGCCACTGCTAGTAGTGAACAAGATGTCGTCCGATGTACCTTGGTGCAACCGCGACTTCCTAAGAAATAGTGTTCCGTGGGTGGAAGACGATTCTAGTAGTGACGAGGAACTGATACTCAAGTTTAAACTGAAGCGCATGATTTCCGTGGTGTTAAAACTAAGCAGTTTGTTTGTATTTACTTTCTTTTTCTAGAATGTGGGCAATTTCCTCCCACTCCTTATCCTTCCGTATAGCGTCTTTGTAGAGTTCACTTCTACTGTCCCACAACATCGGCCTTTTCCGAACTTCTTCATTAAGTTGTTCCATGATGGCAACAAGAAAAACAATAAAACACAACGTCAAATAAGGATCACAGTCGCGACGTAGTGGTGGTGGCGCGACAAGGGAGATGGCGATGGCCTTGGCCGTTCGAGGCGCACCCCTGCGCATGCGCAAGACCACACTCCCGCCTCGGTAGTTTAAAAAAATCGCTCAGCAAGTGGTAGTGGCGGACACTACCGCGCGCCCGCGGGCGCGCGGCTGCTCTGTGTGACCTGTTCCATTTGTTAACACGGTGAGCGATTTTTCAAACTTCGCGACCGCCGCGGGAGCGAGCTCGGTGTGGCATGGCCTTTACTTGCATTTGCATAGGCGTAACGAGAGTTGACTCATGGGGGGGGTACCAATTTGTGTTCACTCATCGTATTCCAACCCGTGCTTCATGTCATTTCATCAAACATCAACACTTGTTTGGAGTATTTTAATGTCTGTCCTTGGTAAAATTGTTTGCTATAAACATTCAGTTAATTTAAAAAATATAGCAAAAATATATAAAAACACACAAAAATACGACCATGTAGCCTAATTTTTTTATATACGACCATGTAACTCACGTTTTCGAGTTATTAAAAACCCAGAACAATCCTCCAAATTGTTTTTTATTACTTTATTGAATACAAAGCGATGGAGAGAAAACTGTTTTGAAAATCGTTTCAGTTGTAATATTAAGACAGTAATTTGAGAAACATAATAGAGGACACGGTAAATCAAATTTACCGCACTGAAAAAATATTACCTTATTTCACGGTTCTTCTTGGAAAAAATATGAATTGAGTGCTGGACTGGATTGAGTATTATATTTAAATAAAATGAAAATCTAAATATTTAAAACAGCTAGGTATTGAAATATTGTGAACGCTCCTTGAATAACACAATGAAAGTTTAAAGGGCCCTAAGACGGAACCTTACATTTTGATATTTTTCATATCCTACAGGAAGGATTTGCATTAACAGATATTTTGGGTTTTGATTTTAAGTAATTTTTATTGTGGGTAGAAACATGAAAGTAGGCAAGATTTTTGCCGTTTTTATAGCTAATACGGACTTTAAAAATTCATATTCCCGAAATGAGTGAACTTAACGATTTCATATTTTGATACATTATAGATAGACATGATTTTAGTTTATTTGTACAATTTTAGGTGTTTAAACTTAATTTTATAAAAGCTGCCATTCGTTTTGTGAAGTGATGTTTTCTCATCACTCAAAAGAACGAAAAGTTTGATTTTTAGCTTGTTATGAAGCTCATGATTTTTATAGAATGAATTTGAAAGTACTTGAACGAAATATACATCGAAACGGTTTATTCAGCGAGATTAACAAATGATAAATCAGTGCGCGCATTAGGCTGGCTTGTGGAGTGTTGAAAAGAATGGTAGGAAACTAGGAAGTAGGAACAGTCAACATGTTGTGGACAGTGAGGCTCCCCCCACTTTACGTGAGACAGGCCAACGCACAGGTGCGCGCACACGCGCTGCAACTAGCCCTCCAGGTAGCGAAACTTTCATAGCCCCGCTCTTGCAGTACCGCAAAAATCCGCTAGATCGCTGCACGAGCGCCGGGAAAAAAATCGCCTTCAATAAATAGCATTACTTGAGAAGTCTATTAGATTCCATAGTCAAAGGCAATACCCAACACAAATCATACGTCATAGTAACAGAGCTGTTCTCTATTCAGAATGTTAAATCTCGTGCCAAGCTTTATAACTAAGAAAAGAATGCTTCAGATTGACATAGACAAAAAAAATCATAATTTAAAAATAACAGGTTAGAAAAGGCTGTCTCATAATACTATTATACATAGGCGTAACCAGGGGGCGTTTGGGGGTTGTAACCCCCCCATTGAAAAAATATTTCGGACTTTGTTTATATTAAAATACCTAACTTGTTTCCAACACCTATGCAAATGTTAAGCTACAATAAATTATCAGTATATTGCTGACATTATCTTTGGTTGAATTGGGCACTAACACTTTATTTTATATAGATGCAGTGCATAGTGTTCTAAAGGCAGCACATGGCGTTTTCCGCCACAGATTATTTGCCGTCGCCGTCATATCAACAGTGACGCGAGGAGAGTATTAGAGCATACACATTCGTCGGAAAAATAAACGATCTGTTTATTTGCCGCTGCGGTAGCTGTGCAGCCGCTCGTTGCCTTTACAATCACTGGATTTTCCATCGTCTCCGCCGAAACAGTGTCGAATGTGACCAAATGCATGCCAATTTTCCTTATTTTAGAATTTTCCGTAGAATACTATCCTTCAGCCGCGTGTGCAGTTCGTCACATGACGAAACTGACATTCTTAAATAGTTTAAAAATGTTTCTTCTAGTTCCTCAAATCAGGAAACACAGTGCAGAATGCTCCAAAATCTTTTCTTCTTTTATTTATTGATTAGACGAACAAAAATAAGTATATTTTTCTCCTTCATTTTCAATTGGCGATTGAATAACAATAAAGCGAGAGTTGCTCTCTGTTCATATCAATAAAACATTTTAAAAAATAATATATTACATAACACACTTCGTGATTAATGAATTAGACACTTCAGTTTAATGAATCCCAATGAGGCTTTTTATGGGCAGGGACGGTAACTAATCCGCAGTCGGCAAAAAAAAAAAAAAAAAAAAACGCTGTGTGTTCCAAGCCTATGAGGTTGGAGACAGCGCACGGAAATATATGGTGGGGGATAAGTCATGGTTGCTATTCTAAATTATTCTAAAGTAGGCCTGAATCACAATTAGTAGTGGAAAATTATACATATTCTACCTATATCATTTTAAAGTACTTTTGGAAAGCCTAAAACATGTTTTTTGCATCTTAATTTAACCCTAGAACCGGCAATGTTAACGAAAATGGATGTTTTGGCGTTTGCAAGCATTTTTTTTTTAAATCGTCAAAAATAGTAAATGAACAATAATCCAAAAGTGTACCACAGCTTTTTTGTAGAGAAAAGTTCAAAGAATTTATATATGCTAGTAAAAAAATTATAGATGTAAAATTTACAAATTTATTAGCTCAAGAAATAAAAAATGTTCAGTTACGAAAGGTAAATGTTCAACTTTAAGTCTACATAAAAAGTAGTAAACATTAAAAAAAAAAATTTCCATAGATATAAAAAAGTTTCGTAATTTAGTTCTAAATAGAACTGTATAAAAATATTTATCAATTTCAAATTTCTTATTTTGAAAACACCAGTTTTTATGTACCTACTACAAGACTGCTATCAAAACTATGCCAAGTTTGACACGTAATTTAGGAATATATACTTTGCCCAAAAATGAAATATTATTATAACAAAGTGTAGAGAATAAAATAAATCAAAGAATTGAACTGTATACTTGTAAATTATCTTTTCATAAAAGTGTTTGACTTATAATTATTTGAATAACAAAAGCGAGGAGAAATATAGAAACATCCCACTCATGCTTGGTATACTACGGTCAGATATGAAACTGCATAGGAAATAACCGTTAATTTGAAATTACAGCCTTGGTTTGAGAACGTCAAATGCTTTCATCCCCACGCTCATAGAAAACAATCTTTCGAGCAAAACATTTTTGGTTCACAGGAAATGTTAGCTTGAAGCATTCTCTACACATACATATCAAAATATGTCTAAATAAACGGTATCAGTTAACTGACACAAACTTTCTCCCAACTTACTGTAGTCAAAATAATATTGTTTTTAATCATTTTATTTACTACTTTTTAGAACAAAACAAAAAAATAATATTCTACCTACGTCAATCGTATAAAAAAATTATTGTCCCAGGCGGGATTCGATCGCGCGACCTTTGAATTACTGGCCGTGCTCGCTACCGTGGTGCTACCCCGTGCGGCCGCTGCCGCGATGCTAGATTGACAACACAAACTTGTTTATTTTTAAACATTTCCCCATAATTATAAAACGCCGAAGTTTTGATAAAAGCGGGTGGTGTCATTTTGTTTGGCATCTTAAGCACTATAAATACTGAAAATTTGATCAAAATCGTTAGAGCCGTTTTTGAGAAATTTGCATTTTTGTCGTTTTTTATGGGTTTTTAGGGGTAAATTACCCTTAAAAATGAAAAATTCCAAAAAAAATAAAAAAAAAAACGCCTGGAGATATTAGGGTTTAGTACCTACATACCAAATTTCATGAAAATCGGACCAATAGTGTCCTTTCTGGTCGTGTATACATACAGACAGACTGACAGACAGACACCACTCTAAAAACACTTTTTTGGGTTCAGGGAGCACCAAAACAAAAAATTCCACTAAAAATATTTTTGGGTTCAGGAAGCACCAACACAGATAATTGCACTAAACAATTTTTTGGGGTTCTGGGATCACCAAAACAGATAATTCAACTGAAAATTCAAATTCGAACATTTTTACGAAAACAATACTTTCTCCATATACTACGTATAGGGTGGAGAAAGTAATAGACTTCTATCACACAGGTATCACGTGTAATTAGTAAGGCTGTTTATTGGTTGGAAAACTGACCAATTGCAAGGGTCTACAAAACGCCCCACAACTTTAGAACTATTTGTCCGATTTTTAATTTAATTACAGTTTTAGATAGGGGAAAGTGTGAATCATCCTAGCATCCATCAGTATATAGATATAACCAATGAATACAGAACTATAAGAAGCGCAATGTATATGGAGAATACGCTGCCTTGGTTTGACAAGGTTCTAACTGCACCATCACTAGTTTTGAGAAAAACGCGTTTAAAGTTTTGTTATGATAGAACTTTGTTCATATTAATAATATATAAAATTACTCTTTAGACTTTAATTGTCATGTTATTGGACTATATGTTTAATGGTTTGAATTAATTCAAATTTATTTTGTTATGGTTTTATTCAACTATGTGAAATGCAGTTAGAACCTTGTCACACTAGCTTAGCGTTTTTGGGAAAGAGACAAGGTTGTAACAGCACATAGAACTATGTCAAACCAACACATTTATTAGTTTACTATTATACAAGAAGAAAATGTTCTAAGTGAAACATTGTTTTAAGTCACAAGCTTAGTAAACAAAAAAAATTTAAGTTTTAAAATCGTTATTGTGTTGTAAAAACACGATTTATTCATTTTAATGTGTCAAAATAATCACTTTAATCTAGTTTTAAAATAGCTTTGTAAAAGTCCCTGTCTTGTAAGGGCATGAACGGAAATGCTGCTTGTATATCCTTCTTCTTCTGTTCAGTGATTGGTTTTGAACACTTTTGGATTTTTGGTTTAACTTGAAAAACATTCGAGTATTCTTTGTTTTGGGTTTCTCTTTTCTTGGACTTCTTTTGGGTTTCTCTTTGCTTGGTCTTCTTTGCATCTCTAGGAGGGGTCTCAATGTACCTGATACTGACGGAATTCTCAGGTTCGTGTTTGTCATGGGATGTTCTGAAATTAACAACATGGAGGGTTCTCGTGAACCGTAAACAAGCAACTTGTGTGTAGGGTATGGCCTTATAATTAAACAGTTTGGAAGTACTCTGGTAATCTCGGAAATCACTGGGTTGCATTTGAATAACCTTGAAAGGATTTTTTGTACTGACTTGCTTTAAGAGCCTCACAAGCCCTATGGGGGAGTAGAAATCAGTTTTTCTCATGACCTTCTCTATAGCACTATGGGCACAATCGACCTCTTGTACACATGAGTGCCCAGGCAATGAATATTTCATTGTCACTGACGAAACATCAGGATTTTCTTCGAGGAAATGTAGAACTGCATTTGAGATCATGGAGTTGCGGTTCTGGGGCACACAAGAGTCGGACCACGTGACCAAGTCAGTAATGTTGTTCTCTTCAACTAAAACATCCAATATTTTTTTAAACGCACTAGCGATGTCATTTCCAGCACGCCCAGACAAATTCTCGCTCCATATAGCACAATAAGTCTTTTTAGTAACCGAATAGTACGCTGTCAAGTTATACACATTTAGTTTCCTTAGGTAAAAAAAGGAACTTATGTCGGCGTGGAGAGTGAGAATGACATTTTCCAGGTCAAATAGTAATACCTGTTTGTCTTTCATCACCTTTTCCTCTTTCCTTACTTCTCGCATTTGACTTTTTAATGTTGTGTGTCTTTCATATTCTTGTTGCAAATCCATTGTCATTGTTTGTGTTTTTTCAGCAACTTTATGCTTCTCACACAGGTCACACCTGTCACTTTTCGGTGAATGAAAACCTAAATTAAATTCAGTTACAAATATATGGTAATACATCGACTTTTTAACAGGAACTATGTTTTCATTGTTACATTTATCTTTATACAGTTCATACATTTTCCCTATAGTTAAGTGTGACCCCAAATAACTTCTTGATGTGGTAGCCCTACAGTAGTGGGATTCTACAACAGGAAAAGATTGTATGTGTTCCCGCACAGCATTGGTATCTCCTGAAGGCACTCTCCTGCTTTGTTCATTTTTTCCTCTTTGATCTGCAGTTGGCGTATTTGTTACTATATTTTTTTTTAAATGGGCGGTGTAGACCGGCTTCTGTGAAATGGAAAGAGTTCCCAAATAAAAAAACTTACATACAGTTATTTTCTCCCCTTTTACGTAGAAAAAATACTTAAAAGAAAATTTTCTTCTAGATTCCTTAGTAGCACAGGTGTTTTGTTCGTGATCGGCTTCCTCATCTTCCAAGTCATCATAAGTTTCTTCTATATCTCCCTCCTTCTTCCTTTTTGGTCTAGCAGTTAGCATACGACTAGTTGTATTTATAATAAAGTGTCTTTTTTCTGTGGAACTTGGCAGCGAATAATAAGACACATGGATATCAGATCGTTCTTGCTCTGAAATCTTTTCTGTACACTTAAATTTACACTGGTTGGCACAATTCTTTCTTGTTTTTACAGTTTTCTCTTCCACTAGCTTACCTCTTTTGTTGACGTAGGCCTTACCAGCCTGGTGAGCTTTTTTTCGCATGTTGCATTTCCATGTCATTGGTTTAGGTAAAACTTTCCTTGCTTTTTTCTTTGGCGTATCATCATTTTGGAATCTGAAACAATGGGAAATTCGCTAAAAAAAGAATTAAATATAAAGGTTGCAATGCGATTACCAGATACAGATTATTATATTGTCTGGGTAGGAACGCACACACAGTAACATTGTATAGCCTACGTTAGAAACTCAATCCGTTGAACTGCTTAGTATTCACTTGGATTCAAAACTTAATTGGAATTGCACTGTAGATATTAAGTTTATATAAATTTTGTAGGGAAAAGAAAAAAGAAAATTCAGAGAGAATGTAATGTAATTAAGATAGGCCTAGGTCTTAGGCTAGTATAGCTAGGCTATAGCCTACATAGTATAATATTTTTGTTTCCATAATTTTATGTTTTTAATGTTAAATTGACGGTGCCTATATTCCTATGTTATGTGGTCAATGGCAATAAAGTTCTTGTATTCGTGTATAGGGCTGATATATTAATAGGCCTATTTATTAATATATTCAGCCCACATCATAATGGGCTTAAACAATTACACAGACATAATGTATACAATATTTCCTTAACTTACGCTATTGGTCCATTTGCTTCCAGTCCATTTAATATTAACTCTCTCTCTTCACCAGGAATCAAGGCATTGTCCTCAGAAACAATTTCCTGTGGTACTACAACAGACGTAGTCGGTGAACTAAAATGTAATCTCTTTGCAGCAGGTCGTGCATATGAGGGATTTTTTCGTTTCTTTTGTCTGAAACAAAGGGTTGTATGTAATATAATATAATATATAATAAATGTATAGAATTGTTAAGTAGGCCTACTTAGAGTTACAGTGTAACAGATTTAATATTCTTTCTCTACGTTTTTGTAGGCCTTCAGACTTATTATGATTAGTGGTTTATAATAGGATGATACTGTTGTAAAATGTGAGCATTTAAGTAGAACTATTGAACTTTCATATTTATTCAATACATGTTTATCATATTTACGAATATCACAGGCCTAGGCCTATTAACTTTTGTGGATTATCGATGAGCAGATATGATGCGTACTACTTATGTTTACAATATCTTTCTTACTTTTAATGTAGATTGATACTAACATAAATCAATATTAGAGAAATAAAATATAATAATATATTGTTACCTTGGAAAAAATGTAAAGCCTTCATCAGAATCCTCAGATGTTGGAGGAATGAACTCATCTTCAGAGTCCTCTCCAAAAATATCTTCTTCTGAGCTGATCTCGTCCATAGTCTTGTATTAAGTGCTAACTTTTAGTTTAAATATAATAATAATTACTATAATTCACTTTTCGTAACGTCAAATAAAGCATTTACCACAATCACAACACATAACCTCTCACAGGCTAAACACAGCAATGACTTTCAGCTGGTCAACAAACACCAGCTGTGCAGTTAGAACCTTGGCACTTTGAAGTAGAAATCTTTTTTTGCAGTTAGAACCTTGGCACACTGCTAAATCAGCTGTTACTGTACATAGAGCAACAAAAACTAGTGCATATTATAGATATGAATAGTTAGAATAATATTATATGAAAAACTCAATTTTGGCCAAAATGTCAGTTAGAACCTTGTCAAACCAAGGCCGCGAATAGTCAGCCGATTTTATTCGCGCCAAAACAAGCTTGACACGGCGGCCGCAACGAGGCGCAGGCTGTCGGCGCCAGTGTCGCACACTCCCCTCCAACCCCTTGCCATCGCACCAGCGACCACAGAATAAAATAGACTGGCCCATCGCCTGTATACAGTTACAGTATGAAATTAATAATGAAGTGTGCCTTAACCATCTTGGGAAGGTCTAGAAAGCCAAAACGGCTCGGAGATGATGCTAAAATTGTGATGCTCGCGTTTCAAATACACTGTTGTTTTGAACACTTGCAACTTGCAACACACCGATTTCTTTGAAATTTTACACACTGACAGAATATTAGTGTGGGATGATATTGTTATAAAAATTATTAATTATAAAAAATCTTTAAAGGTATACATAAATTTCCAAAGCTAAGATTTAATATGGAACTTTAAATTGTGACACGAAAAAGTTGTTCTGTGAGAAACTTTTTTGTTTTTTGGTCAGAGACGAGGTGTAAGCGTAAAAGTTTGAGCCAATAAGTTAAATTTTATGAAACATATTTTTTCAAAAAATTAGCTCAAGTGGTTTAGTTTTTACAGCAGGTTAAAGATACGATTAAGTACGTGCCAGAATCTCGCTATATTCCCACGGCTCACGGCTACCGTCTCGTTATAGCGTACTATCAGACGATTTATTGTCTCGGGTTTTGTTAATTACTTACATAGCTTTAGTAATACATTTTAACTGCTTTTCCCTGTTAGTAAAAAGTTTGATTTTCATTAATCACTCGAAGATTAAAGGTAAAATGATTTAGAATGTTGTATGATACTAACATTTATTTTAATCTAAACATTGTTTACCATTCAATCAACATGGCTTAGCAAACTATATAAAATTACATTTAAGTGTATTTTCTTTAGTTACTATTCTGTATAGAAATCAACAAATAATACTGTAGCTCTTTATAGTATGACAAAGTAACACATAATTACGGAAAGAAAAATAACAATGACAATATAAACATGGCATAGCAAACTATATAAAATGACATTTAAGTGTATTAACTTTACTTTATTATTCTGTATAGAAATCGACAAATAATACTATAGCTCTTTATATTATGACAAAGAATAGAAATTATATGTGCCGGTAAAAAATTTATTTATGGAAAATTTTCAAAGTTATTAGCTAAAGAAACAAAAAATGGCAACCTCGTCAAATTCAAATAAAACTGGGCTGAATTTTTTAACATGGGGATTGCGCTTCTTATAGTTTCTGTATTCATTGATATAACTGAGAAAAAATACTGGGCCGGCTGTAGAGAGGGACATAGAAACTGGAAATTAACGGTCATATCAGCGTATTTCATTCGCGTGACATTTGCTTTTAGAAAACTCAAAACTAAAACGATGATTACGTTTGTAAATACACGTTTTAGAAAGAAATTGTAAATAAAAAATTTAAGTTTGAATCATTACCTTTAACCTTTCCAATGGTGTTTGTCTTTTTGAGATTGGAAGATTTTTAGTGGGTCAAATATTCGATACAATCACGCGTTACAAATGTGTTGTAGTAGCCGGGAGTGATCGCTAAAAAAAATCCCCCCTCCCCGGTTGTTGTAACCCCCCATACTGTCGTCCTGGTTACGCCTATGCTATTATAACATATTGCACGAACGAATAACAAAGTCATTTGGATCAATTTGGCTGCCAATGGCCAATTTGCAACCGGTGTTAAGGGGGCGCTACCCTGCCCGCCATATTGAATCTGATTCCTATAAGAGCAATGCTACAGAATAAGTAATTTTTTCCGTTAATTCTTGGAATAAATTTAAAAATTTGGTTTCATTTTGAAGTACTGTCATATGCGGATGTTGATTGCCGAATACATTTTCAGAAACCGTTTTATTGTTTTCTTAAACATATGATATAAATAGTAAAAAATAGTAAACTTTATTAATTTTTTACTCAGTTGCAAGAAGAGATATTGCAAAAATCCTTATCAATCAACACCCACAATCTATTTTATTTTAAGAAAAAAATACAGCTTTCTTTTTTTACAAAAACATCACAAAAATATGCTTAATAGTAAAGGTATGTTTTGGTCATTTAACATTGAAATTGGTACCCAACTTCGCCGTTTTGAATGTGGAGAGCCGAGCCTTAAGTCTAATGAATTAGAATTTGAAAGCAATAACATAGGGGCGTTTTATCGTGAAGTCACAGATAGCCTCGAATAATTCGTACGGTACTGCAAAGAAACTAATACTTAAGGCTACTTAAACTATATAGTACGGAAGTCAACACACACACATCACCACTTCACTTCAGGACACGGACGACTACACAACACAGCAAGACCAGGGATAGTGCCTTCTTCTGTTCTTCTCGAGAGACATCCAGTGAAGTTTAGGACGGGCCTTGAAGTTCCGAGATGGTTTTATCACGGGGAGCGCTTTACATCGAACACGACTAACGGACGTACACTCATCGTCGCTGGCGGACGCCTTCATTGGGGAGTTCTCCTGGTACCTGATGTAGGTTACTGCGGGCAGCGAAGTCATCCATACAATCCACACTTCTTCGACGGACGATCACTACACAACGCCGGCGGACTCTTTCTTCCTGTCTCCCGTAGTCCGACTGTCGGTCGGGCTGCGGGTAGCGATTTCTTCAAGCACTAATTCAATGCATTATCTGTTCCAGTCAGCTCTTCACTTCGGAACTCGAGTCGGATCTTCATCGTAGCTCCGGGATCCCTCTGCCAGTACTGTTTAGGTACGGGTCAAGCTGTTTTGCTGCCGGCCTGGTCTCGGTGAATGATTTTCTCACGTTTCTTCTTCTGTTCCAGCCCGACTTCTTCACTCGTTCTCGGGATTGTGCCTTCATCGGAGCTCCGGGACCCCCAGTATGCCACTGATGTTTTAGGCATGGATCTTGGATTCCGTTGATGGCTGGTCTCGAGTAGAGACATCTTCAAGCCGCCACCACCACCATACCATTAATGACGATTTTGTTATATTTCAGATTGACTCTTACAGTCATTAGGGATATTCCCTAGACGCTGTTACTCCTCCCCTGTGAGCAGTTTGGGGAGAGGGGGATGGTTTAGTGGGTAGTGGGTCCGCGCGGCAGCGGATCGAGTTCCACAGTACCTCTCAGGCTGGCTGAGAGGTCTGCGTAAAAGCATTCCTCCCCTTCAAAAAAAAAAAAAAAAGTACGGAAGTCGGGAGGTAGCGCTGCATTTGAACGAGTCATTTCATACAGGCTGAAAATCATAGCAATAGGCTAATAGTTTTCCCTACATAAGAGATCTGAGCATCAGCTACTCCAGTAGTGGTGGAGCCAAAGGTGAGAGCATGTGAAAGTTGTCAAAACAATTTTGCTCCGAGTGATTTTATACCGTGCCAAAATTAATGGGATAATTTTTTAGATCATTTACAACCAAAAAATAAAAATCAGCTGTATATATAAGAGGGAATTATACGTCAGTCACATACACGAACATGTCAGAAATGTTTAAAAATAAAGTCATTTCATACCTTATGAAATTTATTCCGTTGAATTTTGATACATTTTAAATAATAAAGAAAATCGTCAGCCAGCGTCATAAACATGCTGCGCGCTCAGTGCATCTATCTTTGACATAGTCACTTTGACTAATGAACTGACGATCTTTAGGCCGCCCACACACAGAATCAGACACAGACAGTCATAGTCAAAGACGCCTTTAATCGTTTCTGTCTGTTTGACTGATATTGACTGATCCTGTGTGGGGGGATTTAGTCACTGGCGTCATGACTCTCAGCAGAGGCCATTTCCATCTGGTCCCTCTCCATTTTCAGTTCATTTGCAGTTCTTCATTTGCAGTTTTTGTATTGTGTGCATTTATTGAAAGTTTTTAATCTAACTTTGAAATGAACTTTGAAGAGGAGGAAGAGGAAGCGATAGTTATGATGTGGAGCTTTATTAAATTGTTTCAAAGGACACTAGTAACAGAGAACATTGGGTAGGCTACACCCTATATACGAGAAGAGGAACCTGGAACACTTTATTAAGGAGTTGAAGTTTTAATCACAAGAAATTCGAAAACTACAGTAAATAATTAATAAATTACAGTGAATAACTAACTGTACAGAGTGGGAAGAGAAAACCGCGTGACAAGGAGTGGTTGTAGGGCACGCATGCGCAGGTAGCTCTGACGGACAGTGTCTGATAGCTTTTGACTAAAGGTATCTTTTGAGGGAACTGCGTCAGTCAAGGAAAAAACGTCTTTAGGCGTCTGTTTGTGTCTGTTCGTCTAGTTCGATGCAGTGTGTGGCGACCCCATAACCACCCATGCTAAACCCCTCGTTTTAGTCACTAATTAGTCAAAATGACTAAACGTGACTGACCGTGTCTGATTCTGTGTGTAGCCGGCCTTACACCCACAAACATTCAGCTGACGGCAATTTTTAATTTTGTTAACAATCAAATTACTCTATGTATCAATTTCAATCAGTATTATATTAATTTAACATAAGTGGGTACTGCAATGCCACTTTATGCTGTGAATGGCGATTTTTTAATAGATTTTCATACTCATTCGTATCGGTTTAAATTATATATAAAATATATATTAATAAAAACAATTATTTAGATCCTTTTACTGCTAGTTATTTAAATTTGTATTTTATTAACAAGTATGAATACTGTAATGTACGAAAAAGCTCATCTTTATTTTTACAAAAGTTATCAATTGATTTCTTCGTTTGACTCTTCTGTTTCATAGTCATCATTTTCTTCGCCACTATCATCCAAAGCTGTCTATGATGACATTTTGTTCTCGCTTAAATTTCTCTTCATCATCTTCTTCACCCACTGATTGTTGAAATTCATCGCTTTTTCTAGGCGTTGTCATTAGTGTTGTGAATATTTTCCGCTAGGCGCCGCATGTCGTCATTTGTATAATGAATCACATTCTTTAGGTCTTCTCTCTCTCTCTCTTACTCGCTTCATAAATATATTTACATTACATTTCTATTATTCATAATTGGTAGAATATTTTGAATTGTTACAAATATCCACTGTGTAATCTTTCCTGAAAAGATTTATTTAAATGTTTTCACGGAAACAAGGAAATTAACAATGAAAAATATTTACAGAATGAATTAAACTTATCGTCAGGTTTGAATGGTTCATTCAAACATCACTGTCTGTGTCCAATTGACCTAGATTATCGATCAGCTGTTTAGGCGTTGATTCATGCTTAATTCTCGGGTATTGTACTATATTTATATGGTTTGAGGGCGGTTACGTGGTAGGGTCCCTTAATGTTTAAATTATTTAGATTGCAAACGTAGTAGGTCGATTTACCAATTCGTTTATATATTTTGTAGGGTCCATGGAATAATTCGAATAGTTTATGGGTCTCTCCTTCAGCAGCGTTGGATAAGGGGAAATTTTTGATGAGTACCAAGTCATTAATTTCGAAAGATGTGGGAGTGAATTTAGGATTTTGTTTTGCAGCTCGTTTTTCTTGTTTAGATCGAATTCGTTGTTTGGCTAAAAATAATTTTGTATCAATAGGGACGTCATTTTTTAATTGGTTTGTTAGGTAAGGTTCCCAGAATCGTATATCTTTCTTTTCTAATTGTAGCTCGTTAGGTGTAAAACCAGTCGATTCGTTAGATACTTCATTAAGCATGGTATTTATATCAGATATATAGTTGGCCCAATTTTTATGGTTTTTCGAACAGTATGTCCTTAAACATCTCTTGATCTCTCGGATCGGACGTTCAGCCATGTTGGTTTTAGGGTGGTAGTAAGGGTTGAAAATAAGTTGAATTCCTAATTCTTCTAGGGTTTTGATCCAATTACGGCTTCGAAATTGCGTTCCGTTATCGCTTTGTAGACGTTTAGGGATACCGTATATGAGAAAATGTAACTCTATAAGTTTTCGTAAAATTGTTTTCGTGTTTGCACATCTTATTGGGTATAGCTTGACAAATTTTGTGAAGATGTCCAGTACGATAAAAATGTATTTAACTCGCCCGAGGCTTGTCGGTAAGGGGCCTATGATATCCACAGCGATCTGGTGGTTCTTTTCAGTGCATATAATTCCGGTTGCTACCCCTATTAAAGGGTGGGGGTTACTTTTACATTTTTGGCAGGGGTCACACGTTGAAAGTGTTGTTCGGATCCGTCGTCCCATATTTTTGAAAATAAAATTTTCTCGGAGTATATCAAAACATTTTTTGGCACCACAATGCAGGTAATATGTATGGCATTCCCATATTAGCCTATTTATTAGATTCTCGGGGATTATAATTAACCAATTTAGGTTCAATCGTTGATACAGAACGTTATCGTGTAGTTTGTAAGGTCGATTTTGATTGAATTGGTCGCCAATTTGTTCAGGTTGTTCTAAGTTTAAGATAATTTTAATTAAATTTGGATCAGCATGTTGATGGGTCGAAATATTTTGTAATTCGAGTAATAAATGAGGATCTTGTATCCTTTCGATATAGGCCATGATTAGTTTGTGTTGGTCGTCGGATGAATTTGTAGCTGCGGTTGGAGGAATTCGACTTAAAGCATCGGCTGTACAATTTTCGCTACCCTTGCAATGTTGTATCTTAAAATTGTAGTCTTGTATTGCGAGAATCCATCGCGTTAAACGGGCACTTAGAAGTTTACAGGTTTTTAAGAAAGTGAGGGCATGGTTGTCTGTGATAATGGTTAGATCGGTTCCATATGTAATATATCTAGTTTTTTGTAGACAATAAATAATAGCCAACAATTCTTTTTCGGTCGTGGTGTAACGTTGTTCAGTCGATTGTAGGGATCTGGATAGAAAAACTACAGCTTTTTTTTCTCCTTGGGTATTTATTTGATAGAGGTGGCCTCCTATGGCACAATCTGAAGCATCGGTTTGTAAATAGAAAGGTTTTTGAGGGTCTGGATGATGCAAAGTTTGGGTGTTGAGAAAGAGTCTTTTTATTTTCGAAAAGGTTTCACTATCTGACAGTGTCCAATTGAATTTGATCCTTTTTGAGGTGAGCCGCAGAAGGGGTTGTATTGTTTCCGAAAATTTGTTTAGAAATTTATTGTAGTAATTTATACATCCAAGGAATGATTTTAATTGTTTTCGAGTTCGTGGAGTTGGGAAATTTAGAAGTGGTTTAATTTTATCGTCGTTCATTTGTAGGCCTGTGGAAGTGAGTGTATAACCGAGAAAAGGGACGGAATTTCGACAAAGAGGGACTTAGAGAATTTGATAGTCATATTAGCGTCGGACAGTTTCTGAAAGATATATGACAGATGTGATAAGTGGCTTTCAAAATCGGGCGAGATGACACAAATATCGTCGATGTAAATAACAGTAAAAGCCTCGACACTATCATCGAAAACTTCATCGAGAGCTCGTACTAATGCCGCTTGCGACGTTGAGATTCCAAAGGGGGTGACAGTGTATTGGTAAGTGCGTCCTCTAAATTGAAAGGCAGTATACTTTCTCGATTCCTCCGCTAATGGGATTTGCCAGTATGAGGCCGTGAGGTCTAGGGTGCTCAACCATTTACAATTCTTTCCTTTAGCTAGGAGTTCATTGATACTTCTATTCTGTTCGTAGTCGGGAACTGCGATTTCGTTCGCCCTCCTCGCGTCCAAGCATAAACGTATCTCGCCGTCTTTCTTTATAATGGGGATGATAGGGTTAACGAAATTACTATATGAAGGTTCGATGATATTCAAGCGTAGCATCCTGTTAATTTCCTTTGCTACAGCCTCTTGGTATATTAAAGGGACCGGGTAAGATTGTCCTTTGAAGGTTTTATCTTCTTTAATTTTAATTGTGTGCGTATATTTATTGCAAAGCCCTATTGAATCCGAAAAAAACATGTTTGTAATTTAATAATAATTTGGTTAAGTCTAATTTCTGTGTTGGTCCTAGATTTATATTCTCCTTTATTGTGGTGTCGATTGTTTGTTTGCTCAAAGTTGTTGTCTCACTCGCTGCGTTACACTCCTGATTATATCTGTTTAAATTTGTATCCTCTGTATATTCTATTATTATATTATTTCTACGTACGTTTTCTTTAGTAATGTAGCATAAAATTCCTTCTTGACTGACTTCTTCAAACTTCACGACGACTTGTTTATTATTTATTCTTAAATTCATTATGTTCGTATTGAAGTTTATTCCCGCCTCTGTAATACTTATCCAGTCCATTCCTAATATAAAATTTTTAATTAAATTTGGTACAATTAGAGTGTTTATCCATATTTCTTCTTGCTTGATTTGTATTCTGAGCATGATGATTCTTGATATTCGACGGGTTTTCGCTCCGACAGCAGTATGAATTTGAATGTTTGTTGTGGGTAACTCTTCATATTTTCCTATGGAGTCCTTATGGTCTAGAAACCATTGTTGAGAAATACACGATATGTTGGATCCTGTATCGATCAATGCAAATGTTTTTTGTTCGCCGATTTTTATTTCGATTTCTGGACACTTAACATAATTGGTATTTAATTTGGAAGTCGGTTCTAAATTATCTTCTTCTAATAAAAATTTTTGATCGCAGTACTAATGATGATAAGTTTGTCGGAAATGAAACTTGGAATCACGAAAAGTGATTCGTGCTTTTGGTTATTTGGATAGGCCAATTAATTCCGATATGTTCGTTTGGCACAGGGGCAATGTCGTTCTGGGGGCCTGGGACATCTTCTGTGCTCTTTAGTTTTTTGGAGACGACGTAGTAGAGGAACAAGTGACAAGTTGGTCGGGCGCGTTTACTCGTTCGGCGACGGCATGACAAACGTTAACTTGTTCTGGTGTGGGGTAATTTTGCGGTCTGGGTCCAGTAACAGGGTTGAAAGCGGGTCTCGAAAAATTGGGATATCGGTTACTCTGAGTTGGGAAAGATGGGTTTCGATATTGGGGTTGAGGAGGGGGTGAAAATTGTCCGGGAGGGTTGCGAAAATTTCTATTTTGATTTTGGGGTCTGAAATTGGGTTGTGGGGATGAATTAGGCCTTCGTTGATTTTGAAAATACGAGGGTGGGATAAATTGGAAATTTGTGTTTGGTCCGAAGCGTTGCTCGCGAATTTGAGGCGGATTTCGTCGTAGTGGGGGTGATGTAGGACGTTGTTCGCGGCGGTTTCTAACTTGTATATCCTTAATGTCCTCTCTTTGTAGGAGTAAAACAAAGTCCATGATACCGTCGATACGCTGGACTCTCCTGGCGTCCTGGATCAGGTCTTCAAAATGTTCGGCGAGACAGGAGATAATTTCCGCTTCTGTTAAGGGTGGGTTCATGGCTTTAAGGGTGATTACCCGTTCCGTGAAATATCCAGCGCGGCTTAATTTTCCATTGGGTCTATATTTCTCGACTTCCATCCTTTGTTTGATGCCCCGTTGGATTTCTCTGCTCCAGTACTTTTGTTCAAACTGTTCTTGGAAGTCTTCCCAACATTGAAGGTCTCCTTTTATGAGGCTGAACCATCGGGCAGCATGTCCTTCCAGACAGAGTTCTAAATCATCGATCAAATTAGTGCTGGGGTTGGCGTCGTTTCTAAGCGCTACTCTTCGTTCGTGGAACTTCCGGATCTTGCGGAGTATTTCGGTTGGATTGTGTTCCCTTCCGCTGAAGTTGGGGGCGCTCTGATCGGTGGTCAAATCCAGCTGCTTCCCACAGATGACATTGATTTGTTTTGGTGATAGTGTCTGGTTGTTCTTGACTTCTTTCTCTAGATGTTCGACACGCTCGTGTTGGTTGGTAACGAGTTGGCCTAACCGGTCTATGCGTTGGCTGCATTCAATACGTTGGCTTCGGCATTTCTCCTCGGCGAGTGTGGTGGTTAGTATGCTGCAGTTCTCTTCTACTAGGAGCCGGCACTCTTCCTTGGTCTGTTCCTGCACCTGTGAGACATGTCGCTTCAACTGTTCGGTCTGCCTCTCCATCTGTATCGTAATCTCGGCCTTGGTTTCTTGTAGAGTAGCAGTGAACTCTTCCCGCATGTCACGGCACTGGGCTCCAACCTTTTCTGATATTTCTTCTTGGACCAATTGGTTATTTTGTGCCATTTGCAGAGCTAACTCCTCTTTCGTTTGACGTATTTTCGTGTCCATGGAATCGAATTGTTGATTGAGACATTGTAATTGTTGTTGTTGTTCGTCGAATCGTTTGTTGATTGAAGATAGTTGTTCGTCGGACCGTTTGTGGAATGAAGATAGTTGTTTGTCGGACCGTTGTTGTTGTTCGTCGAATCGTTTGTTGAAACGTTGTAATTGTTCGTCGAATCGTTGGTTAAGTTTTAAGAAAAAATCTTCTAGTGTGAGCGGTGGTGTTTGGTTTAAGGACGTAGTTGTATCGTCACAATTATTTAAGTTTATTGGCTCCGGACTTGCCCTATTACTGAAATATACCGGCTCATCATCGCCTATGAGATCGCCTAATAAAATATCTTCTTCCCTTAAATGCCGCTCCCTATCTGACACGTCTTCTGTCCGGCGGATGTTGATATCGGGAGCCTGCGACCCTTCCATCGTTTCGCCTACAATGTTGTTGGATTGTTCTCCGATCACGTCTTCTGTACGTCGGGACGAATAAAAATCAGGCAAGCCCTGGGATTCGCGAGCCCTTTGAGTTAGAATTATATTTTGTCTTAAGTCGTGGGTTGGTTGTTTGTCCATGACGATTTATCAAATTATAAAATTATTTAACTTAAACTAACACAATATTTATAAATAACTATTCTTAAATCTAATTAAAATGAAGGAGTTATTTAGGTGTGCTTTGGGAAAAGCCGTCACGTTCGGGCGACAAAATCCCGGGGCCCGGGATGGGGAGGGCCCATGAACTTTATTCTGCAGTTACCGATAGTCATATAATAAAGCCGATGAAGGAATTCAAAATTAAACATTCTTTAGATGTGCATTAAGCAGTTTTATTAGTTTTGAGTGCACGCTTGTGATAAATATGAAGATTATAATAAGAAATAAAGTAAATTATTTTGATGGGTGGGTGAATCAGAAGTCAAAGCAAAAAGTAGAAAATCGCTCCTATAAGTTCAGGCCACCTATAACATATTATAAAAGAAATAGGAAACATAGACAACAAAGTTCTGTTAGGTACTGCATTAAGGTTGAGACACGCATGCCCGCACCGCACCATGGCCTATAGTGTTTTTATAGTGTTAGCCGTATCTCGGCTCGTTCTCAGTGAGACTACACTTTACCGTAGCAGGGCCGTGTGTTGGCCACTGACTGATTGAGTAATTACTTACCTGTAACTTGGATTGATTGATTGATCACTTTACCGTAGCAGGGCCGTGTGTTGGCCAATGACTGATTGAGTAATTACTTACCTGTAACTTGGATTGATTGATCACTTTACCGTAGCAGGGCCGTGTGTTGGCCAATGACTGATTGAGTAATTACTTACCTGTAACTTGGATTGATTGATTGATTGATTGATCACTTTACCGTAGCAGGGCCGTGTGTTGGCCAATGACTGATTGAGTAATTACTTACCTGTAACTTGGATGAGATAGTTGAAATACACCAATAAATGGTAATTGATTTAAGTCACTTCAAAACTACCTTTGATATGAAAAGCCACACGTTGGCGTGCCAAAGTGAAATATAACAATAAACAGTTTGACAATTAATAAAGAAATAACTTCAACAAAGATTACAAATGTAAAAGGTTAATTTTACTTGTTTCTTTTTTTTAAATATACAATTTATTTATTTTAACAGTTAAAAGAAAATTGTTGATTCATAAAGGTATCGTAAGTATGAAATATCAAAGTCTTTATGCAAATATATAAGGAAGTTTCATACAATAAAGTTTATAGCACAATCGGCGAGACACAAGATTCTTAAACTCGGGAGGTTGGTGCCGACTCTTCCCAAATAACAGTTGAAACAAGACATAAAATTAACTAAAATATGATAAATTTGAACGTTACTATATATACAAATGCAAAAGAAAAGTTAAAATGGTGAGCACAATTTGTTTATCAGTGTTCGTGTAGGTGTATGTGTGAAAGTGTAACATAGAAATCGTAAAGTTCAAGTTATGTACAGTTCAGAATTAAATATATTTATCGTTTATAGTTTTTCACAATCACTTAATCATGGGTAATAAGGTGATCAGCCTTTTACTGTAACAAGTTCGAATGTTTCTGGTAGTAGGTTAGGTCGTAATACGTGAAAAGATATAATTAATTATTAATGGAATAATCTCACCATAGTTCAGACGTCTTCTTTTATATAAAATCGAGTAGTTAAGATTAAAAAAAATGGTACTGTATTGAATTGTATTTATTAAAATTGACGTAGCACAAGTTCTGAATATATTAAGCTTGGATTTTGATCTCGAATTTTTCTCAAATCGCCAGCTAAGAGAAACACAACTGGCCTCTTTGGAATCTAACTCAACAATGCCTAACAATCAGTCCTTAGAGGTTCTCACAAGGTCTTCAGGAAATCGTTTGTAATGCCTTCTTCATTTTGATGTCTTCTTGGGATGGGGATTTGTGAATGTACATAGATGGAGTGAGCTATTTAAGTGTTATTTATGGTATATGTTTTGATTTTAAGAACTATAATGTATTTTGGGGAAGCGAAATTATTATAACACAATATAATTAGAAAAGATGTGATAAAATGAAATTAGTTTAATAAATTAAATAAAACACTCAAATAACTCCTTATTTACAATAGATATTTACTTTCTAAACTTTATACTAAGCGGTTGTACTATTACGGATTGAATTTCATTGAAAATCGTACGACCAATCACAGCGCAGTATGTAGTTAGTGGGATGAGCCTTGTGTATCCGTCCTTCTCGATATGATGGAAAAACTCGGTCTTAGCTCGGGTTTTAAATTGCTCTTGACTTAACGGGTTTATTTTATATTGTCGACGAAAACTTTCCAGATGTAGAAATGTTGGTTCCTTTCATAGGCCTAATCTAATTTTCTATTTAAATGGTAGTTTGCTCGCAATTAAATTTATTCTGTCGTCTTCCGTTTGTTTATGAATCATTTCGGCATGTTGGATTCTCAATTTCAAGCACAGATTTTCGTCGAATGGTTTTATATTTGGTCGATATTTCAATTTACGTGGATAGATAGATTAATTTTGAAGCTTATTGATATAGGAATTATAGGTCGAAAATGTCGGGAAGTATTTTTAAATAGCTGTAGTAGTGTCGAAAGTCGTGGTTGATTCTTTTCTAGGCGTTGTCATTAGTGTTGTGAATATTTTCCGCTAGGCGCCGCGCATGTCGTCATTTGTAGAATGAATCACATTCTTTAGGTCTTCTCTCTCTCTCCTACTCGCTTCATAAATATATTTACATTACATTTCTATTATTCATAATTGGTAGAATATTTTGAATTGTTACATAGTTTTCCAAATCTGCTCCTTGTAGTCCACGTTTCGATATTTCTCGTTGGTTTGATCGTAAATAACGGGAAACTTTCGAATTTCTTCGATAAGTCTTTCGGGATTCATACCGTGGCCGCACCGTCAAAGTGAAAAAATAAACAAAACTTAACTGGCACGGCGCCCCCCGTAAAAACAGTGTATTTCATTTATAAAAGCATATTATGGATTAAAAAGTCATTATAATCCACTCTTTTGTAGTGGTTACACAAAACCTTTTTCTTTTATAATATAATATTTTATGTGTATAGATTATATCCACCCGAAACTCCAAATTTCATCAAAACACATATTTTGGTGATTTTTAAAATAATATAAAACTCGTTGATTTGTTAAATAAATGTTTAATTCCAAGATTTAATGGATGTATTTTGCAAAGGCATACTCTAAACTGACAGACAGAAGTACCTACTGTACATAGGACCTATCATAATTCGTTTATATAATTTAAAAAAGTACAATAATAAAAATTAACGTGTCTATATCGCCATTCAAAATACGGTATATAAAACTTTTAAAAAAAGGCAAAGTATGTAGGCCTAAAACAAAACAAGCATGCTGAAAGATAAAAAGCGAACATTTAATTATTTCATGAACTTGTTGGTACTAGCCAATTTTGAATTTGAAACAAATTGACTGTAACAAAATATGTCTCACAGTTCTTTTATAAATGATCAGCAATAACCTACATTTGATTTAAATTAATTCGTAAACAATTAGCAATTCATTTTTATGTCTAAAGTTGCAATAGTTTAACAACTAAATAATGTATATTTATAATATTAATATATATATAAATATATATATATTTATATATTACCTTGTTTCCGTCTTGCAACTTATTTTGTGTAGTGTAATACTACGCGTTTCAAGAACAAGTTCCCATCTTCAGGTTTTATAAAATTTATATAAAATTTTTACTCACATGTGAGCACGTCATAATTTAACACAAACACACACATACACACAAACCAAACACGAATTATTGCACATATAATTAAAAACAAAAAACAAAGTTTAAAAATTTTAAAACAGTTGGCTTTAGGCCATGTTGACGTTGCACCGGTCACTGGTCGACTGAGAGATTACATCCGTTATCTCCATCGTCAATACTATTTATAGGCCTACAGGTTGCAATTGCGGTGTTATACAGGCTATTCGATTTAAAATATAATTGTTCATTGAGGACTAAGCTACTCTGGTGCAAATTAGCTTGGTAAATTTCAAATTCTTCCAATGTATTCATTAGGCGACCTTTTTTACATAAATGCAAAGGGATTAAATTCACTGTCAAATTGTCATAGCTGTGATCATTGTCAATTAGGTGTGTAGCATATTTTGAATTGTTATGTGCAATGTCTTTTTTAGGTAGACATTAGCAATTTCTGTGATTAGTCACAAGTGTAATTAAAAGTGTCCAGTAAGCAGGACATTACGGGACTGATACAAAAACTCTTGCTACCGTTGAGTTAAAAATATAGTTCAACAGCGCTTTCATGTACGTACTGTAAGTTACAGTGACTAGATAGAGACAGTGCGGCCATATGAAAGCGGCCGCCATGTTTATCCTAAATATAATGTCATCTGCTCAAAAGTATATTGTAATAAATAGTGTTGTATCTCTTTGTAATTATAAGAGAAATTACCTCTTTGTTTTTTGAATAAAGGAAAAACGTGCAATTTAATTGTTACAGTTTGATACCGTACTTATATTGAAATTAAATAATAAAAATTGTGTTTCTTCTTAAAAAGTGTATTCTGTTATTAAAGATATAACAAATATAATATAAATAGATAAGAATTTAGGATAAACATGGCTGCCGGCCAATAGGAAACACGATATCACTTGGCCGCTCTGTATCTATCTAGTCACTGTACTGTAAGATACAGTGACTTGTACTGTAAGAGACAGTGACTAATTGGAGACAGTGTGGCCAAGTGAGGTCTTGTTTCCTATTGGTCAAGATGTCGGCAGCCATGTTTTTCCTAAATTCGTATCTGTTTACATTACATTCATTCACGTTCACATATTGTAAAAGCGATTTTACCGATTTTTTAACAGATATTTGTTAGTTTTTACTTTAAAATAAACGTAATAGTTATTTTAAAGCGATTAGTGTTGAAGTATGTGATATTGCACCAAATTAATAAGGAAATGACAGCAGATTAGGCTACTCCCGCCACTCTACGGAATCGTTTCAGCGCGCATATTTCAGAAGTAGCCTAAGTACATACCAAAAGTCTTTTATTTTATTTACAACATTTTAAAAAGTTCATAACATAGGCTAATCCTTTTTATCAATAGAAAAGATAAATGCAATAAATATTAGTATTACGCAATTTTAAGAACTGTTTTTGTCCCAAACCTATAATTTCGTCCGTGTTAGCCCTACGTTTGTTTATAGTTTTCAAATTAAATTGTCATCGTTATTTTTTCTTTCTTTTAGTCTTGGGGTGAAGGTACAATCTAAGGCAAGAATCACATTAATAAGTAGGCCTATCTGAAATAATGAGGGAAATTAATAATGAAACCTGTTTTTCGGCTTTGAATAACTTAAACTTGAAAATCTTGAATTGCCTAACCTCAAAATCAAAGAATTATAATTTCGATGTTAAATTGTTGTTAGAGACATTAATTTTATTATTAGCTTTCAATTGAAATAGAAATAAATGAGTTAGTTAGGAAAGTTTTAATTGCTTTGCTTATTATAAAAAAAATCAGATGGAAATAAATGCATTGTAAAAATCAGAAAGTGTAACTTTGAAAATATTTAATTTGTAAAATTTATTCATTGATAAAAAAGGCTAACTAACAACAGGATAATAATTTTGCATTTTGATTTAGGCCTATTCGTTGTTTTATTTTTCGTTTTGTTTTACTTTGAATTTTTGATATTTTAATTTATTCATTAAGTTAGGAAACATTTCAAATTTAGCTTTAAGAAAATCATTTTTAAGATTTTGCTTTTCAAACTGAATTGAAACCTAAAATCAGTAAAAACAAATTTCATAATTAACTTGCCACAAAACTTTAACTCTGGGGAATTTTAAGCAACAAAATTGTTGTTTAAAATTTATGGTGCATTTGTTATATAAGTTGAGAATTCAATTTAATTAAAAAAATTTCATTATGACTAGTTAAATACTTTTTCAGATAGCTACAAATTATTGAAAAAATTTTTTCTTGAAAATAATACAAAACCTTGACTTTTATTCAAATAAACCGCATAAATAATGTAATTGAACTGCAAAATGTTTTTTTAACGTAGAATTGAACAAAGAAAATAATAGTGCAACTTGTTTTTATATAGCTTTATTAGTTTGTAATTAACGTCCAGTAGGCTATTCAACTATCGGCATAGGCTAGTAAAAAATGTGATAGTAGGCTAAATCATTATTTTTTATAGGTTATTTCATTTTAAACAACTTATCTGCTTTCTAACTACTTTTTAACATTTAAAAAGTTGTTTACGAGGCCTTTATGAAATAAAACGAAAGGTTTTATAAATATTTTGAAAATAAATTACATTATACTTTATGGCAGATAACATTACTTTTAGGAAAAACATAGCGGCCGCATTCATGTGGCCACACTGTCTCTATCTAGTCACTGTACTGTAAGATACTGTAAGAAGAATAGCAGCGCTCGTGGTGACAAATCTTGGAACCTTACCCGGCCTAGTCCTTTTTACAGTTTTACCCGGACTGTTTACACTATACGATTACGGTCTATCGGGAATCAATTGGTTTCAATCACAGCTGATAGTACTGTAAACAATGGTTTATTGCGTTGGTATGATGAAACAACTTTTTCACGATAATACTGGAATATCAGTTGCTTTTCTATTGCGTATATTGAAAGGTAAAGTTCGTCATATTCGCACTAGTGAGGATAAATTATATTCTCCCTAGTGAAGATAAATCAGCTGATTACAACAATGCAATATTGAAATAATGTCCATCTGTTTAAAACAGACACGCATGAATGGATTAACGAGATTCCCGCTGTCCCTCTACTATCTAGCGAAACCACTGCCAAGAGAACGGGCTTGGAAAAATTAGAAGACCCTGTTGAATCAGTAAGAAGAAAAATGAATGTAAATAAAATAAATGGTAATAATCATATTTTTTGCTGTTGTATAAAATTGATTTTTCAAATAACAATAAACGTACTGGTATCAGTTTTATGTAAACAGCTGATTTTACAAATAAGAATAAACATATCAGTTTTACACATACAGCTGATTGTTTTTGTTATAACAGAAAACTAAACAAGTTTGACAATGATTGAATGAAACCCCGAGTACAAAAAACAATAACAAAACAATCCAATGAAAAGTTATGTTTAGTGTACTACCCTAATGCACATTTCAATGACATAGTCATCATAATCAGAGAGGGCTTTAACACTACTGAATACTGAATCTGAACTAACTATAGTCTATCTGATATATTTAGGCGGGTGGAGGGGTAACTGTTTTCCCCGCGTACCTCAATTCGCCTACCCACCACAAGTGCCACTCCTCGCTCTCTCCAACCTTCCCAATCCATCTCAGCTCGTTGACCTGTCCAGTGTTCAATCGCGTGCGCATATTTTTAATAATTGTGCAAATATAACAATACGGTAGTGTTTTTAATTTGCTTATTGTGTGTTTATAATATATTGTATATACTTGAAATGGCAACAAAAAGTCCGGATATTAGGAGCCACTCTAAAAATTGGTGTTAAGCGTTTACAAATTATAACGTTATAGCTATACAACGTACTGCTTTTACCGACTCTCTTCTTCATGTAGTTCCCCTTTCTCCCGCTAAGCGGCGACTCCGTACAGAAACCGATAGTTAGAACGTCAAAGCCTTATCTGGGACCTGAACAGCTGTTTTATTTCTCGTGACCTTACTTTAGCCTCGTCATGCAAGCTATCTCGTAAAGTCGCCATTACTCCGATACGAACTTCACTCTTAGACGCCACAATGTAACACAATGTAATGTCGTTATTTTTCTTAAATAATTTAGTCGTGAGTTTAACGACAGTGCGTCAATAATTAACATGGTTTTGTTCTAAGTCCTTTTCTTCTAAATACCAGTGTATCACTGGTCCAAGAACCACTCATGTTCTACTCCTAATTGGAAGTACCACATATGTTCTGCTGTTAAAGCCAACTACCACAACATGCAACTTTAATAACTATTTTCTGCGACAGTGTTTTGTTTTAATTAGCTATGAACCAAAAATCCAATGTTTTCTAAAAATCTGCAGTGAACTTTATAAAAAACTTTGAATAGGCTGTGTACTTTTTATGTTTTTTGTAACTAATGAATAATTCTTAATATATGTCTTTTATTATTAATAAAATTGGGAGGAGCAGCTATAGCAATTTTTAGGACCTCAGCCCTCAAGGGGCTCTATTAGAAAATATATATATATTTTTTACAGAGAGACGTCTCACTATTTCATTTATTTCTATTTATTTATTTATACTTAGCTTTACAGTTGGCCAACGACATAAATGTTAGTTATTAAACAAATCCATGGTACTAGATATTAAATTTTTTGTATTTTGTCTAATTAAATTTGTATAAACCTTGTAATCATTTCTAATGGGGAGGGTTTTTGACTTTTATTTTGGGGGAACTTTAAATTCAATTTAAATGATATATATGTTTTTGTAATCCGACCTTTTTCTTTTTTGTACTTTAAGGGCATATAATTAAATTTTCTTTTCATAATTAAGGGCACATAAATTTTTTTTATTGATTTTGGTTAATAAACCTAAATTGAACCTAGTTTTTTTGGTTTATTGAGTTAACCTCAATGTATCTTATGAATTGTAAGTGATCAGCTGAGACATTTCTACTGTTTGGTGATTTTTGACTTTAAAGGTAAGTTTTTTGAACATGTCCAATCTATGTGGCCCAGTATAGCTTCCGTTTCTTTATTTCGTTTACCTACGACCATTGCAATAAACACCAATAACGCTATTACAAGTAACATCAGAAAGAGGTACATTACAAACCAAAAGCCAACCCGATTAGGTAATGATATCATTACCTAACAGGAGTCACTTTACATAATAGGCTCTAGACCAATAAGAGCTCGTCATTTGACGGAAGTAGAGTTGTAATAAAAATAACGCTATTCGTACATCAGCTGATTGTACCCATACGTTCCGGATGTTAGTGTGTTATTGTAACTAACCTCAAACGTGAGTTGACGCATTCCGCAAACATGAGTGATAGTGATGAATTTTGTTTAACTCCAGAGGAAATTAATACAAAAGCAAATTCGGCTCTGAACAATTTGTTGCCAGAAAAATCTAAATTTCGTTATGAAAAGGTTTATAACCAGTTTATGGAGTGGAAAACTAGAAATGGTGCGTTTTCCGAGAATGTTTTCATTGCGTATTTTGAGGAATTGGCCCAAGATAAGAAACCTAGTTCGCTTTGGTCTATTTATTCAATGATTAAATCTACAATCAACATCAAACATCAAATAGCCTGTATATTTTTGGTCGAAGATAAAGTAGTGTATTATTACTCGTGAGATATTTAGAACACCCGCTTCGCTCGTGTTCCAACTTACATCTCACTCGTGGCTTAAAGGCCTTCATAATACAATCGTTGCGTAAACTATTATTTTGTAAGATTGGTACATGTTTTCTGGTAGCAGATCGGTGGTTTCTTTCCCAAATGTTTTCTGATAGCTTTGAGCGTGGTTACTTTCCATTTAAAATTTGTTTAGCTGGTCAATTCTCAGATAGGCCTAACTTAAAAATAGCTTTTTGGTCACACTCTGTGACTTCTGTTTGTTTATCTTGTTTAAAATTTTGCTTGGGAATAACTCGATGGTGTTTGTTTCTTGAGTGCTGCCAATATATTCTTCATTCTTCGCACCTTTCTCACACAACGACATTTTTCATAAACCTATCTTTTTTTTATGAAACTTTAAAATTTTTCTTTTTCTTTTTTTTACAATTTAAGATATATCCAAACAGAGACAAATAAAAAACAAAAAAAATACAAAAAACTACAAAATCCAAATAAAAAATACATAAAATTTATAAAATCCAAAAATAGATAAAAACTTAACAAAAATTCAAAAAAATTTACAAAATTTCTCTCTGTTTGTATCTGTCTTTAATACTCATCTTTTTTTTATTTATATACACACAGCTTACTCTTTTCCAAATTATCACCTGGCTTTCTTTTTCATTTAATTTAAAAACATGTCTGAACTACAACAAATAGTAGATTATCTTAGGAAGCCAGAACTTTCTTTTGAAGTAATGGTGCGGGGAGGCGGTCTTGGCACTGTAAGGACAATGCGGTCTAGTTTGCGAGGCCTACTTCAGGCAAGTTCTGAGCCATGTGCAAATAAATTTTCAGCTGATAATATTGAGGAGCAGTTAGACCTGGCTCAGGAATCTCTTGATGATTTACAAGATAAATTTGCAGATTTAAATCCTAGTCAAAATCTAGAGTTAGCTAGATTCAATACAAGGCTAGAGCTGTTTGAAGCTAGGTTAAGCTTATTAACAACTGGTTTAAATAATTTAAACTTAAATGCCACTGAGCATAATGCAGAGTGTAATCGCATGCTAGCTTCTTTTCAAATGCTTAAACTAAATTTTCAGTCGCTCTCTGCAGGCTATTTAAATAATTCTGTAGTTTCTACGCAGTCCTCGGTGTCGAGCCAAATCAACGTGGCCACTGTTTCAACTATTCCTATTTTAAATTTACCGTCGGCCGAAAGAAATTTGCTAGAATCAGGCCCTGTACCTGCTCCCATTATTTTAGGTCAGGAGTACTCTACTCCTGAAATTGTTTATGGTAAACTCAGCCATCCGGCTGAAAAGTTGATATCGACTTTTGCCTAAAACAGACGGTTTCGATTTAGAGAAACTGATTAAATTTATTAAAATCGCTTTTAACGTTATGTAAAATTTATCCCGACATTAGGAGAAATATTTTAAGTGTCCTTATGCCTTATGCAAAGGAACCATTAAGCTCGTGCTTAGGTAAGCATACGACGTTTCGCGCTTTCCATAGAGAAGCCTTAAATAGTTTCATTCCTGCTAAACGTCGGAACACTTTGGAGCAGGATCTCTTCTTTAGACCTCAGGGTTTGGGAGAGACTCTGCACCATTTTGTCTCCGACATCAAGGAAGCAGCGCAGGTGCTTCTTGTAGACAAAAACGAATCTGAAATTACCCAGGTTATTGTAGATGCTCTCTCGCCGGAGGTGCGAAACTGTCTAGTTTTTGCAAAAAAGCCCGTTAACTTCAACGACTTGGACACCATCTGTGCCCAAGTCAATAATACTTTATACACTGACCAAGAAAGATTGTCAGCGGAGAAAAGTTTCTCTAGGTCGGAACCCGAGTTTAGACCCATAAGGTCACCTGTCACCTGCTATAATTGCGGCCGAAGAGGTCATACTAGCCCACAGTGCAGGCAGTATCCAAATCGTAGACTACAGAATCAACACAATTTTTTCTTCTCATCCAAAAAACGATTCAAGAGGCAGAAATTAGTCGTTTTTCCAATCAAAGCTCCTACCGTAAGAAACGACTACAGTCATATTAATTTTTACCAATCTTTTTTTAAACCTACACTCTTAAATAAAACCATATCACGAAAGTCATCTTTTTTTAATAAATCTGTTCACCTTCAATCTAAACCAGGGGTAGTACACAATCACAATAGGTCCAATTTACATTCTAAACATGAGAGTAACCTCTCAACACCCACTAAAGCTCGTCACTTTTCAAATTTTAAACAGGGATTAGTTGCACCCTTTTACTTAAGGCCCACGTGCCTCTACTGTAAAACAACTGGTCACTTTAACTGGGAGTGCCCTTCGTTCAGTCAGTGTAGAAATAAGATCAATAGTTTTTCTCCTTTAGCCAATAACTCTCTTACCAGAAAAACCTATAAGTCTTTAAAATCCAAAGGTTTGAGCAACAAGATTCTACCTCTTGTTGAAGTCCATTTTAAAAATTTTAAGGCTAACGCTTTGTTAGACTCTGGCTCAGTCAGAAGCATCATGTCTTCTGACCTTTTTGAACACTTAAAATCCTTAAACTTAGTCAAAGAAATTCAAGAGGTAAAATCGGAGTGCCTCACCGCAAACGGAGAAAAGCTAGGGATCAATCTAGCGTGTAAAGTTCATCTTAAGATACAGCACTGTAGCTGGAATTTTGAAATTTTAGTGGCACCTCAGCTGTCATGTCCTCTGATCCTAGGGTCCGATTTCTTTCTTAAAAGTCGACTCATTTTAGATCTTTTCCAAGGCACCTTTACTTTTAAATTTTATAAGGCTAAACCCTTCCAGTTAGTAAATTTTCAAAAAAGGTCACCTCCAACAGTTACCTTATCCTCTACTACTCGGGTCACTGAAAACCCACTGAGTCACCTTGATGATAAATGTCAAAAGGAGATCTCAGGACTGATAGAAAATTTCCCTGATGTCCTTACTACAGAATTAGGACTCACCGACCTAATTAAATATGAAATAGTGCTGAAAGACAATATACCGGTGAAGAGCCAGCCCTATCAATTGGCCCCTCCGAAAATGCAATTTTTGAGGGAGCACATTAAAGACCTCGTTGAGAAGGGAGTAGTAGAGAAAAGCATCTCCAATTATTCTTCTCCAGCGTTTCTTGTTCAACATCCTGAAAAGAAACCCCGAATGGTCATCGATTATCGAAAACTAAACCAACATATCGTAATCGAAGCCGTACCCCTTCCTAATCTGCACCAGTGCTTCAATTGGTTTGTGGGAGCCAAGTTTTTCACTGTGTTTGACCTCAATTCAGCCTACCATCAGATTCCACTCACCGAGAGTTCTAAACATATCACCAGTTTTTGTACCCCTTGGATGCTCTACCAGTTTACACGAGTCCCATTTGGACTCTGTACTGGTGCTCAAGTTCTAACTCGACTTCTAGACCAAGTTTTCTCAGACATCAAAATTAAATTCGTTTTCAATGACCTTGATGATTTAGTCATCTATTCTGAGACTTGGGATGAGCACATCAAACATCTGCGTGAAGTCCTATCTCGCTTGCTAAGAGCGAAACTTACGGTTAATCCCGATAAGGTTCGTTTTGCAGTAAGAGAGATAAGTTTCCTTGGACATTTAGTTTCTGCTAGAGGCGTGCAAATTGACCCCGAAAGAACCAAGGCCATCAGAACTTTTCCTAAACCCACCAATCCAAAAGCTGTGTCACGCTTTATTGGAATGGTCAATTTGTTTTCTAAGTTTATCCCAAACTTCGCTGAACACGCCGCTCCTCTGAATCTGCTCCGGCGGAAAGGGCAAAAGTTCGTTTGGAACAATGAGCAAGACCTTGCTTTTGAATATCTGCGTAATGCCATTACGCAACCTCCCGTACTTCGTATGGCTAATTTCGACAAACCTTTTGTCCTTCAAACGGACGCGAGTTCATGCGCTTTAGGAGCAGTCCTACTCCAGGAAATTGACGGTTCACGTCAACCTATTGCCTATGCTTCCCGCACCTTAACACCTGCGGAAAGAAAAGCCTCTTCTGCGTATGAGTCAGAATGCCTGGCAGTAATCTTTGGAGTAGAGAAATTTAGACAGTACCTCGAGCATCACGAGATTCTCTTAGAAACAGATAATCAGGCCCTTTCATGGCTACTTGCCCGTCCCAGACAATTAGGCAAAATGGGACGGTGGATAGCCAAATTAACATCTTTGAAATTCCAAGTGGCACATATTAGGGGCACCCAAAATGTAATCGCAGATTCACTTTCTAGGATGTTTGAGCTAGAAAAGCAACCAGAACAACTGTCTCCTTCTGAGAACACCATAGTATTATTACGTAGGGATCTTTATATAAAAGGCAACTCGCTTAGCTCGAATTATTTTGGAGTGAGAGGGTCACAAAAACATATATTCAAATTAATTCCACCAAAGAAATTATAAATATATCTTTTATTTTAATTCCGTACACACAACCAAACACATAGATACTAATTCATCCAACAACAATCAATCTAA
>JAGFPH010001132.1:40296-70093 GCA_018207615.1 Philaenus spumarius
AAGGGCATATAATTAAATTTTCTTTTCATAATTAAGGGCACATAAATCTTTTTTTTATTGATTTTGGTTAATAAACCTAAATTGAACCTAGTTTTTTTGGTTTATTGACTTAACCTCAATGTATCTTATGAATTGTAAGTGATCAGCTGAGACATTTCTACTGTTTGGTGATTTTTGACTTTAAAGGTAAGTTTTTTGAACATGTCCAATCTATGTGGCCCAGTATAGCTTCCGTTTCTTTATTTCGTTTTTGTAAGATTGGTACAAAATACCTTAAAGAACTTGTTAAAAACCAGCCAAATGCCACAATTCTAGAAGTGTTCTCTGATACACGAAAAGCCACAGCAGACGCGTGCTCGTTATATCTCCGAAGTGTACAAAGAATAACCTTGGAAAGTAAAAACAATCCCATAAGTAATGTAAGAAATCAAGCGAATCACTTTTTATCGCCTAAAAAAAAAGAAGTCGCACAATAAATGGGTTGGATCTGGATGATTTTAACAAAGACGTTGTGCTACGCACAGTGTTAAAATTTTATGACCGGGGAGAGTATCCGACCTGTGATAAAATAAAACATGCTTTGAGAGAGAAAATTGAATTTACTGGAGGACGGGATTCAACATGGAGGATTTTAAAGAAATAAGGATTTACGTTTAAAAAGTGTAATGACGGAAGACGATATTTAATGGAGCGAGAAGACATAGTTGCGTCAAGAATAGAGTTTCTCCGTAAAATTCATTATTTCAGGCAAGAGCCTTTACAGCGGCCTATAATTTATCTAGACAAAACCTGGGTAAACCAGAATCTCTAAAAAAAATACATATGGCAACACTCTTCAAATAAAGGTGGTTTAAGCTGGGTTTTCCTAGCTCCGCACTTTCTGCGGAGCCTACTCAACAACATGTAACAGAACGGGGCGGTGATTTCTTGAAAGAAGTAGGCGTCCGTGATGACAACTTTCAGCGAATCGTAATTAACCTCCAGGATGACAGTGACGGCAGCGATAGCAACGAAAGTGGCGATACTGACAATGAAGGTGTAGAAATCATGGAGTATAAATAAGGGCCTTAAATCATGTAAGTTTTAGATAAAAATACAATTATAGTATAGTAGCTTACATGTTTTATTTTTATTATGACTCTCATATTGTGGTAATGTGTTGTTTACGCCAAATATTTTTTTAAAGCAAACAATAAGCAATAAATAAAGAATTAAGTAATAACGCCGTTCTTTTTGTACTAAAATAAATTACAGTAAGATAATATACTGTATCACAGGCGTAACCAGGGGGTTATAACCCCCCCCTTTGAAAAAATATTTCGGACTTTGTTTATATTAAAATACCTTACTTGTTTTCAACACCTATGCAAATGTTAAGCTACAATAAATTACCAATATATTGCTGACATTATCTTTGGTTTAATTGGGCACTGACACTTTATTTTTATAGATGCAGTGTATAGTGTATCAAAGTATAGTGTTCTAAAGGCAGCACACGGCGTTTTCCGCCACAGATTATTTGCCGTCGCCGTCATATCAACAGTGGTGCGAAGGAGAGTATTAGAGCATTTAAACATCGTCGGAAAAATAAACGATCTGTTTATTTGCCGCTGACGGTAGCTGTGCAGCCGCTTGCTGCCATTACAATCGATGGTTTTTACAAAACACACTTCGTGATTGATGAACTAGACACTTCAGTTTAATGAATCCCAATGAGGCTTTATATGAGCGGGGACGGTAACTAATCCGCAGTCGGCAAAAAAAAACGCCGTGTGTACCAAGCATATGAGGTTAGAGGCAGCGCACGGAAATATTTGGCGGGGGATGAGTCATGGTGGCTATTCTAAATTATTCTAAAGTAGGTCTGAATCACAGTAATTAGAAGTGGAAAATTATACATACCTATATCATTTTAAAGTACTTTTGGGAAACCTAAAGCGTGTTATTTTGCATCTTAATTTATCCCTGGAACCGGCAACGTTAACAAAATGGATTTTTTGGCATTTGCAAGCATTTTTCAAAAATTCGCCAAAAATAGTAAATGAACCATAATCCAAAAGTGTTCTGTAGCTTTTTTGTAGAAAAAGGTTCAAAGAATTTATATATGCTAGTAAAAAAATGATAGATGTAAAATTTACAAAGTTATTAGCTCAAGAAACAAAACAAGTTCAGTTACGAAAGGTAAAAGTTTAACTTTAGGTCTACATAAAAAGTAGTAAATTTTTTTAAAATTTGTTCCATAAATGTAAAAAAGTTTCGTAATTTAGTTCTAAATAGAACTGTATAAAAATATTTATCAATTTCCAATTTATTATTTTGAAAACACCAGTTTTTATGTTCCTACAACAAGACTGCTATCAAAACTATGCCAAGTTTGAATTAAGGAATATATACTTTGCCCAAAAATGAAATATTATTATAACAAAGTGTAGAGAATAAATCAAAGAATTTAACTGTATACTTGTAAATTATCATAAAATAATTTATATTTGTATTATATTTATATAATAATAATAATAATTATTATTATTATTATCATAATTTTCATAAAAGTGTTTGACTTAAAATTATTTGAATAACAAAATCAAGGAGAAATATAGAAACATTCCACTCATGCTTGGTATACAACTGTCGGATATGAAGCTGCATGGGGAATAAACCGTTAATTTGAAATTACATCCTTGGTTTGAGAACGTCAAAACGCTCTCATTGTCATGCTCATAGACAACAAACCTTTCGAGTAAAAAATATTTGGTTCACAGAAAATGTTAGCTTGAAGCATTCTCTACACACACATATCAAAATATGTTTAAATAAACGGTACCAGGAACTGGCACATACTTTCTCACAAACATATTTAAATTATTAAACAGATTCACTATGACTTGTAGGGTGGGGTAGGAGAGGTGATTTTTTATTAAAGTTGGAGATTAACTAATAAATATTATTATTATTATCTAGAGAGAAAACTATTCTATCGATTTCGAACAAATTTGCAACAAACACGTCAATTAGGTCTTTATAGATGCACGGAAAAAGGTTTTGAAATTTTTTGAAAAACAACCCCCTTTATGGCCAAAAAACCCCAAAAATCTGTTATTATTATTATTAGTTAAACGAGAATTTTTAGAAAGATGCGGTTTTTTGCATATGGTAGGGCATTTAAGGGCTACAAATAAGCCAAATTTTTTCAAAATAGTTAGAGCCGTTTTTTTATTAAAAAATAATAACTGATTTTTTTGGAGGTTTTTTGGCCAAAAAGGGGTTTTTTCAAAAAAATTCAAAACCCTTTTTCGTGCATCTATACAATCCTACTTTAAATGTCTGGTGCAAATTTATTTGAAATCGATCGAATAGTTTTCGCCATTTCGCCAAAAAACTCCCAAAAATCAGTTATTATTATTATTTTTAGCTAAACTAGAATTTTTAGAAAGATGCGGTTTTTTGCAATGGTAGGGTACATTAAAGGCTACAAATAAGCCAAATTTTATCAAAATCGTTAGAGCGGTTTTTTTATAAAAAAATAATAACTGATATTTTGGAGGTTTTTTGGCCAAAAAGGAGGCTGTTTTTCAAAAATTTTCTAAACCCTTTTTCTTGCATCCATACAGGCCTACTTTAAATGGCTGGTGCAAATTTGTTTGAAATCGATCGAATAGTTTTCGCCATTTCGCCAAAAAACTCCCAAAAATCAGTTATTATTATTATTTTTAGCTAAACGAGAATTTTTAGAAAGATGCTGTTTTTTACTTTCTCCACCCTATACGTAGTATATGGAGAAAGTATCGTTTTCGTCCAAATTTTCGCATTTGAATTTTTAGTGAAATTATCTGTTTTGGTGCTCCCTGAACCCCAAAAAATTGTTTAGTGGAATTATCTGTGTTGGTGCTCCCTGAACTCAAAAATATTTTTAGTGAAATATTTTGTTTTGTTGCTCCCTGGACCCAAAAAGGTGTTTTTTTGGTGATGTCTGTCCGTGTGTCTGTGTGTCTGTAAAGCCTCGTCCACACTTGCAGACTGTGTATGCAAACAATCGGCCGACTGTCGGCAGACTGTCTGCCGACACAGTTTGTGATTCGAGTCTCCGTCTTGTTTTGCGTCCACACTAGAAAGCCAGTGTTTGACGACATGGTGACTGAATATGCCGTGGTTTTAGCTTGTGCGTGCTTTATCTTTGTAAATCATGTGGCTGATTTATTATTAAATAATAATAACAATACACTAATTCTCACACACATACGTTTAATGACTGTAATATTACCCTCCCTCAGTCCCTCTCTTTCCTATTGACTGTGGTATTTCACTTTCTGTTGTTACGATAATCCTATTGGTTGTTTATACGCTAAGACCATGCCCACTCTTGTAGAGGGATATAAATATGTAGCTTAGTCCTAGGCTAAACTAGTTATACGTTTTTAGTTGTAGCTTACGTATCACTGAGGATGACGACTTTGTCGTTGAAAAGCGTTTGGTCATTAAACGAATGTATGTGAGAATTAGTGTATTGTTATTTTTTTTTAAATCTCTCTTTATGTATAAAATAACACAATATTTTGTTAGTTATATTGTTCAAACAATAGTTTTTCACTAAAAATTCAATATTAATATATGTTCTGTAATATGAAAAACGTCAGTTTAGAGACTAATATTGAAATATAGGCCACTATTCTTAATTTCAAATAAAAAGTAAAGGGGTAAAAATACGTATTACTTACTCTCACAATTTTATTGATATAATAAGAATAAATAAATTGTTGTTATGTTCTTCACAAAAGTATAAAATGTACCATATATATCACTTTACAGTATAAGTATATTGATAGTCGGCCGACAGTCTGCATGTTTCCCGTTCGTTTGGAAAACAGAAAACATTGTCTTTTGTCTCCAGAAACACACAGAATGTCGGCGGACAGTCTCCGGAGACAAGAGAAAACACCGGAGAGACAGTCGGCCGACAATGTTTCCGCAGACAAGTCTGCAAGTGTGGACGGGGCTTTAGGATGTGTACAGAGCTGGAGACCATACCATTGGTCCGATTTTGATAAAATTTGGTATGTGGGAGTAGTTTTGGCATATCTCCAGGCGTTCTTTTCATTTTTTCAAATTTTTTATTTTTAAGGGGTTTCTCCCCCCCAAAAATTGCCAAAAAACGATAAAAATCTAAATTTCTCAAAAATGGCTCTAACGCTTTTGATAAAATTTGGCTTATTTGTAGCCATTAATGTACCCTAAAATATGGAAAAAACCGCATCTTTCTAAAAATTCTCTTTTAGGTAATAAGAATAATAATAACTGATTTTTGGGGGTTTTTGGCCAAAAAGGGGGTTGTTTTGCAAAACCTACTGAACGGATCGGAAAGAAATTTGGTATGTAGCTTCCTCTAGGGCCACAGGTGCTCACTAAGAAAGGTTTTCAAAAAATTCTAAATTTTAGGGGGGTTTGGGGGTCAAAGTAACTAAATCACGATTTCTCTAAAACTACTGAACGGATTGGAATAAAATTTAGTATGTAGCTTCCTCTAGGACCATAGTGGCTCACTTAGAGAGGTTTTAAAAAAAATCGAAATTTTAGGGGGTTTGGGGGTCAATGTTACTAAATCACGATTTCTCTAAAACTACTGAACGGATTGGAATGAAATTTGGTATGTAGCTTCCTCTAGGGCCATAGTGGCTCATTTAGAAAGGTTTTCAAAAAATTGGAAATTTTATTGGGGTTTAAGGGGGATCAATGTTACTAAATCACGATTTCTCTAACACTAATGAACGGATTGGAATGAAGTTTGGTATGTAGCTTCCTCTAGAGCCGTAGGTGCTGATAAGAAAGGGTTTCAAAATATTCGAAATTTTAAGGGGGGTTTGGGGGGTCAAAGTTACTAAATCACGATTTCTCTAACACTAATGAACGGATTGGAATGAAATTTGGTATGTAGCTTCTTCTAGGGCCGTAGGTGCTGATAAGAAAGGGTTTAAAAATATTCGAAATTTTAAGGGGGGTTTGGAGGGGGTCAAAGTTACTAAATCTTGATTCCTCCAAAACCACCGAATGGATTGGAATGAAATTTGGTATGTAGCTTCATCTAGGGCCCTAGGTGCTCGCTAAGAAAGGGTTTTAAAAAAATATAAATTTTAGGGGAGGTTTGGGGGGAGTAAGTTACTAAAACTCCCCATAAGAAATACATAGTGTAATTTATATTCATTGATATAATATATTTTTTCTTAATATACATTTAACATTGATTTGTCTATCCGTGCAAAGCCGGATCGGGCTAGCTAGTATCTTATCTTCTAAAGCGAGAGATAATTGTTTGTCTGCTAAATGGATCTGGAATCTCCGTCTAAGGATTTTTCATTTTTTGATTATATATGGGGCTTTTGGCCACGAGAAATCGATTGGAAATGGTCACCAGTCTGGGAAAAATTCGTTTTCTACGTCTTTTTATTAAATTAAAAAGTGAAATTTGTCCATTTTAAACAATACAAAGCACAGCTGATGCAAATGTTTTCAATGCCATTACAATAATCATCTGCTTTCTTTTAAACTGTATATTTTATTAGAGGTAAGCCTCTAAATAAACATACCCTTTATTTAGTTGTTTAATGTTATAGGCCTAACCTAAACGATGTTCACGGAAATTTGCAATAATAGTTATTGACGTGAGCGAACTAGGCCCTAGGCCTAAATCGATATTGAAATATTAAACTTTAATTTAGGCCTGACTTATTTCTGAGGCATAGCGTTGAGATTATGGTTAATCCTTTAAACTGTATTTTTATTACAGTTCCTATACCCATTATTTAGTTGTTTAATGTTATAGGCCTAACCTCAAAACTCAATAATCCAATATTTATTATTGAAATCATAGCCCAGCTTATAATCGAGCTTTAGCTCGGTCTCCTGGTACTAATAATATAATATGGATGTGTGTTACATGCATCTAATATTTTCTATGGTAACATTTTCCTACTTTCGCAATTCTAAATAACCATCTCCTATGCTACTCTTGGGAAGGTATAAAGTTTCAACTGGGAGAAAGTATGTGGCAGTTATCTGGTACCGTTTATTGCATATGGTAGGGTACATTAAAGGCTACAAATAAGCCAAATTTTATCAAAATCGTTAGAGCGGTTTTTTTATTAAAAAAATAATAACTGATTTTTGGGGGTTGTTGCAAAAAAGGGGGTTGTTTTTCAAAATTTTTCAAAACCGTTTTTCGTGCGTCTATACAGGCCTACTTGACATGTCTGGTGCAAATTTGGTTGAAATCGATCGAATAGTTTTCTCTCTAGCTTTGTATACATACAGACATACAGACATACATACAGACATACAGACAGACATTTTGTAAAAACCACTTTTTGGACTCAGGGGGTCCCAAAACGGATATTTCCACAAAAATCTCAACATCGATTTTTTTGCGATCACTATAGCCTACTTTCTCTATACTATAGTATAGTGAGAAAGTAAAATAGACTTCTATCACACAAATATCACGTAAGGCTGTTAATTGGTTTTAAAACTGACCAATTGCTAGGGTCTACAAAACACCCCACAACTGTAGAACTATATGTCCGTTTTTTGATTGGATGGCAGTTTTTGATAGGGGAAAGTGTGATGCCTCCATCAGTATATAGATATAACTCAGAAAAAAATACTGGGCTGGCTGTAGGGAGGGATATAGAAACTGGAAATTAACTGTCATTTCGGCGTATTTCATTTGCGTGACATTTGCTTTTAGAAAACTCAAAACTAAAACGATGATTACGTATGTAAATACACGTGTTAGAAAGAAATTGTAAGTACCGAAATTAAAGTTTGAAACAACTAATTTAAACTAGTTCAAACAAAACAGCCTTTTTATTTAAAACTAGGGAGACCCCTGCGTGCTCCGCACGCTAACCCCCAATGAAACCTTCTAAAAACATGTTATGTTTTATCTATACTAATATTATAAAGTGGTAAAGTTTGTTTGTTTGTATGTAGGGGGTAATCTCTGGAACTACTTAACTGATTGAAAAAATAGTTTTTTTTTTATAAAAAGCTACACTATTCCTGAGTAACATAGGCTATAATTCATTTAGATAAAAACCTTTTATTATTTCAATATTTGTAAATTTAGACGGAAAAAATTCTTAGGTTAGGCCTAGATAAACCAACACATGTAATTACATTTACTACCATAGCAACCAATTTTATTGAATAAAATAACATAATATAGCTGTTTGCACCAATATTTCCAGAAACAGCTGATTTCAAAATTTTACGCAATTATTTTTGTATTTCTAGCTTTTGCTTTATCAATCGTCATGGCAACCATCAATGGAAAAGTTCCGGGTTCAATTCCCATTGACCCCGAATAATTTTCTAAATGGTTTCTTAACAGACAGCATTGGCTGTGGTTCGGATTCCACGTAAAACTGTAGGTCCCGTCTTCATTAGCCTTTAGTGCAAAACAGCAGGACGTTAAAAAAAAATCTAGCTTTTAGGTAAGAGTTTTAAAGTGTAGACCTGAGCCTTGCTGGTTCTTTTCAAAATTATTATAACTGCTGTTATAAAATATAATAAATAATTTGATTTGAACATTTAACATTATTTACCATCTTAGTTTTGAGGTTGTTATTAATCCTACACCTTTATTATAAACTAGGGGAGACCCCTGCGTGCTCCGTACGCCAACCCCCAATGGAACCTTCTAAAAACATATGTTTTATTTATAATAAAGGTGTAGGATTAATAACAACCTCAACACTAAGATGGCAAATAATGTTAAATGTTCAAGTTAAATTAATTGTTTCTTATATTTTATAACAGCAGTTATAATAATGGTTAAGGGCACTCCAAATGGCTATCTTCGACAATGTTAGCTATAATACACATTATTTAATTAAGATAGACTCATAATTATTTTTTTATTTTCTAAATTGTACCTTTGTCTAGTTCCGTACACAAGAAAATAAACAAAAAATAATAAACCTAAAAGTTATGATTTTTAATAAAAAACACCTTTTTTAAAATATTTTTATCATTATTATTACTATATAACTTTTTTATTTTTTGAAATATTTAAAAAATCTCGTGTTAGGAACTAGATAATTGTGTTATAGACATGTGGTAAAAATTTTGTAAAGATATCTTAGATAGTGTTCCAGATATGTGTATTATAAATAAGAAAAAAGTGATTTTCAGGAAACGAGGAAAACGTAAAAGCCAAAGTTTCATAAGTAGCCTACTTTTTGCTAATGGCCTCCTGGACAGTATGTGGGGTTATCTGGGTCTTTTTCAGCAGCGTATATCGATAGTGTCTAGCAAAAAGGCCTAACCAACATATTTTATTATAATAATATTTGAAATTCTATGTCAGGCACGACCATAAACCTCTCACGAATACAAATCATACAGACTCAAACTTAAGAACAACCAAACTTCCTACAACCACTCCTAGATGGTGCTGATAAACTATCTTCTACTTTACACGTAATATTTATACCGATAGTAAAGTAACTGAAGTTTTGTTAATTTGTCAGTTTTCTTTATTCAAGCTAAGGCCTAGTGGTAACGTTGCGTCTTCCTGATCAGAAGATGCTGGGTTCGAATCTAGGCTAGGGAGACCAGATATCTAATCATATCTGTGGTTTGAGGGTAGGAGGGCGGAAGTAAAGCAAACGGTGGTTGGCTCGCTTCCAAGCTGACGGGATATGACTAGATATCTGGTCTCCGGCTGTGGCTGTTTTGCACAATTTTACTAAATTATTTATATTAACTAAAAAAAAAAAAACAGGAAATCGTCACATTATAAATTTTTTTTGGACATAAAGATAATAATAACCATATCATGTTGTATGTTTTTGGAAAGAGGAAGAACAGGAGAATAAGAAATCATAAAAAACTCAAAATCAATCAAAAAATAATGTTTTTTTTCCATTTGGAGTGCCCTTAAAAGAACCAGCAAGGCTCAGGTCTACACTTTAAAACCCTAACCTAAAAGCTAGAAATACAAAAATAATTGCTTCAAATTTTGAAATCAGCTGTTAATGGAAAATTGGAACAAACAGCTATATTATCTGTTATTTTATTCAATTGGTATGCAGGGTTTACAGACAAACGAAAAATTTGGCAATGTAAAAGATAACAGATGGTGAAAATAAGATAAATGCTATAAATGATGCTATACAATGAGGTATACAGGGTTTACAGACAGACAAACGAAAAATTTGGCAATGTAAAAGATTACAGATAGTGAAAAATAAGTAAAATGCTATAAATGAGGTATGCAGGGTTTACAGATAGACAAACGAAAATATAAACGAGAAACAGCGTCAAACTATGCTAATGTGTTGTGCCTATTATGTTACAGTTTACAAACTTAGTTTTAAATAAAACACCGATAAAACATTAACAACTAAAAACAAAACAATAACAAACATAAAAGAACGTATTTAATCAAATGCGGAGACTGACGTGGCTGTACCACGTTTACCATGTTCATCCATCCATGATATTCGGCCGTCCATATTCCAAACGTTATTTAGTCCAAAAAGTTCTACAGCCTTTTTATATATAGACAGACGTCAAACAGTCAAGTCTTCAAGCAGTTATGCCGGTACCCTTAAACATTTTTTAATTTACAAAAATTTGTCTGCGATCGCTGTAACTAACAAATTTCACAATAATGGCTCTAGGCCTCACTTTACCATCAGTACCTATCGGGATCCAATTCTATGCAATCTATCAATGGAAGAGATAGGCAGTTCAACATTTAGTTTTTCTTTGAACAAATTCAACACTAGTTCATCGGTGTCACCATCTTCCGCAATACTATCCTTAAATTATTTCTTCTTTGGTAAGCTACTGCGCTAAGTCGTCATGACGGTCAAGTAAGTTCATGTTCCGATTTTTCGTGATTTGCACGCAAACTTATAATTTCATCTTTTAGGGATTAAATTTCAGCGTGCGCAACCTCCAAAGAGCGTTTGAGATTTTCAACAATACTATCCAAAACCCTAGCCGATATATCAGCAATTACGTCATCGCCAAAACACGACCTAACAGCCCAGATACCTTATGCAGTGAGGTCAGGCAATTTGCTGTGCATTTATGTTGAAATAAAATGGAACGTTTCAATCACATTCTGTATTTAAATAATTATTGTAATTGAAACTTCAAATAAAGTGGCAAATTGAATTATCTTAATTGCTATTATCTATCCATCGACAATCTAATGCCATGTAGAGTAATAACAACTTGTACTCGATAGCCGATAGTGCAAGTTCGAACTGAATACTCAGGACATGCTTACTAAATAAAAATGTTGCTACTTAAACTTTTGACATTTCAATGTACAATAATTATTTATGAGTGGTTTTAATTTATGAAAAATGTATAGTGTGTGAACTACAAAATTTTGTAATTAAATTTAATACTGAATGATAGAAAATCCAAATAGCTGTCACACATAACTTGTTTTGACAGTAAACCAAGGTAATATACGCACAATATGTTTCAGTAACAATGCTATAGATCCAGGCAGGCCTGCAGAATATGTCCGAACGCCCGAACGAGGTTCGGGGGAAATTGGGACTGAGCTGGGGAAATTTTGGCCGGGGAAAAATCCAACAAAAATAAGGAAAATATAATTATTTTGGGGAAAAATAGATAAGAAATGAATGGGAACAAAGGTCAGCTTAATCGGTTTGTATGATCCATATACAAACACACTCACACAAAGTGTGTTGTCTGCTCTCTGTTGCAAGTTGCAAGTCGGACAGAGTTCCTATTTAATTTTCACCGCACAAAATATCGTACGGTGGAGCCGCGATACGACATTAATTTCCACCGCACAAAATATCGTACGGCCGAGCCGCCGATACGATATTTTTGTGCCGGTTGATGATGACAGTTTCCTGATTCTTGACGGGCGTTCAAACATACATTCGTTGGGTATTAAAAAATAATTATTATGATACCGGTATGCAAATTTTGATTAGTTTCATACAAATGATATTATTCAAGCGATTAGAATTAAATCATATTAAACCAAATTATACGTTACTTAATGTATAGGTATTACCGATGTTTTTTAATTTTCTTTTACCGAAATTCGAAATCAGTCTTTATCAGTAAAATGCGTACAATGTGATGTACGTACTCATTTTTTATTACTTCGGCTTGCATTAAAATGCCGAAGTATTGAAATGATGCGATGATTTTGTATGTGTCAGTTTTCCTTTATACACGGTATAAGCTCCGACAGACGTCGTAGAAAACTTCTGTTGGTACCAAAATCTTCGTAATTTTTTGCGGAGAGTTTGAAAAGCGTTTGAGCTTTCTAGCGTCAGGCGGAGCGCGTCAGGGTCACATTTTTGGGTCAAGATTTTGAAAATATTGGGTCAAAATTATGGGAATACAGTGTGGGACTATCGTTTTATATGTTTTTGGGTACAAAAAAAAACGAGTTAGCGAGTTAAAAAGTCGTAGCGGGTTTTTGGACCAGCATTTTGAAAATTCAGTGTGGGGTATCGTTTTATATGTTTTTGAGTACGGGAAAACCGATTTTTGACATTTAAAAAGTCGTAACGCGTCGGGATCACGTTTTTTCATCAACATTTTGAAAATTCAGTGTGGGGTATCGTTTTATATGTTTTTGGGTACGGGAAAACCGAAGTTGACAGTTAAAAAGTCATAGCGCGTCGGGGTCTCGTTTTTGGTTCAAAATTTTGAAAATTTAGTATGGGGTATCGTTTTATGTTTTGGGGTACGGGAAAACCGATTTTTGACATTTAAAAGTCGTAGCGCGGCGGAATCAAATTTTTGAGTCAAAATTCAGTGTGGGGTATCATTTTATATGTTTTTGGGTACGGGAAAACCGATTTTGATAGTTAAAAAGTCGTAACGCGTCGGGATCACGTTTTTGGATCAACATTTTGAAAATTCAGTGTGGGGTATCGTTTTATATTTTTTTTGGGTACGGGAAAACAAATGCTGACAGTTAAAAAGTCATAGCGCATCGGGGTCTCGTTTTTGGTCCAAAATATTAAAATTCAAAATGGGATATCGTTTTATATGTTTTGGGGTACGGGAAAACCGATTTTTGACATTTAAAAGTCGTAGCGCGTCGGGATCACGTTTTTGAATCAAAATTCAGTGTGAGGTATCATTTTATATGTTTTTGGGTACGAGAAAACCGATTTTGCCAGTTCAAAAGTCGTAGCGCGTCGGAATCACGTTTATTGATCAAAATTTTGAAAATACAGTGTGGGGTATCATTTGATATGTTTTTGGGTACGGGAAACTCGATTTTGACAGTTAAAAAGTCGTAGCGAGTCGGGATCACGTTTTTTGATCAACATTTTGAATATTCAGTGTGGGGTATCGTTTTATATGTTTTTGGGTACGGGAAACCCGATTTTTGAAATTTAAAAAGTTGTAGCGCGTCGGCATCATGTTTTTGAATCAAAATTCATTGTGGGGTATTTTTTTAATGTTTTTGGGTACGGGAAAACAGATTTTGACAGTTAAAAAGTCGTAGTGCGTCGGGATTACGTTTATTGATCAAAATTTTGAAAATACAGTGTGGGGTATCATTTGATATGTTTTTGGGTAGGGGAAACCCGATTTTGACAGTTAAAAAGTCGTAGCGCGTCGGTATCACGTTTTTGGATCAACATTTTGAAAATTAAGTGTGGGGTATCGTTTTATATGCTTTAGGGTACGGGAAACCCGATTTTTGACATTTAAAAAGTTGTAGCGCGTCGGCATCATGTTTTTGAATCAAAATTCATTGTGGGGTATTTTTTTTGATGTTTTTGGGTACGGGAAAACCGATTTTGACAGTTAAAAAGACGTAACGCGTCGGGATCACGTTTTTGGATCAACATTTTGAAAATTCAGTGTGGGGTATCGTTTTATATGTTTTTGGGTACGGGAAAACAAATGCTGACAGTTAAAAAGTCATAGCGCATCGGGGTCTCGTTTTTGGTCCAAAATTTGGAAAATTCAGAATGGGGTATCGTTTTATGTGTTTTGGGGTACGGGAAAACCAATTTTTGACATTTAAAAGTCGTAGCGCGTCGGGATCACGTTTTTGAATCAAAATTCAGTGTGAGGTATCATTTTATATGTTTTTGGGTACGGGAAAACCGATTTTGCCAGTTCAAAACTCGTAGCGCGTCGGGATCACGTTTTTGGATCAACATTTTGAAAATTCAGTGTGGTGTATCGTTTTACATGTTTTTGGGTACGGGAAACCCGATTTATGACATTTAAAAAGTTGTAGCGTGTCGGGATCATGTTTTTGAATCAAAATTCATTGTGGGGTATCTTTAAATGTTTTTGGGTACGGGAAAACAGATTTTGACAATTAAAAAGTCGGAGTGCGTCGGGATTACGTTTATTGATCAAAATTTTGAAAATACAGTGTGGGGTATCATTTGATATGTTTTTGGGTACGGGAAACTCGATTTTGGCAGTTAAAAAGTCGTAGCGCGTCGGGATCACGTTTTTGGATCAACATTTTGAATATTCAGTGTGGGGTATCGTTTTATATGTTTTTTAGTACGGGAAACCCGATTTTTGACATTTAAAAAGTTGTAGCGCATCGGCATCATGTTTTTGAATCAAAATTCATTGTGGGGTATTTTTTTAAATGTTTTTGGGTACGGGAAAACAGATTTTGACAGTTAAAAAGTCGTAGTGCGTCGGGTGTACGTTTATTGATCAAAATTTTGAAAATACAGTGTGGGGTATCATTTGATATGTTTTTGGGTAGGGGAAACCCGATTTTGACAGTTAAAAAGTCTTAGCGCGTCGGTATCACGTTTTTGGATCAAAATTTTGAAAATTCAGTGTGGGGTATCTTTTTATATGTTTTTGGATACGGGAAAACCGATTTTTGACATTAAAAAAATTGTAGCGCGTCGGGATCGTGTTTTTGAATTAAAATTCATTGTGGGGTATCTTTTTAAATGTTTTTGGGTACGGGAAAACAGACTTTTACAGTTAAAAAGTCGTGGTGCGTCGGGATCACGTTTATTTATCAAAATTTTGAAAATACAGTGTGGGGTAACGTTTTATATGTTTTTGGGTACGGGAAAACCGATGTTGACAATTAAAAAGTCGTGGCGCGTCGGGGTCTCGTTTTTGGATCAAAATTTTGAAAATACAATGAGGAGTTTTATGTGTTTTGGAGTATGGGAGAACTGATTTTGACAGCAGTTAAAAAGTCGTAGAGTGTCGGATCACTTATTTTTTAACTAAATGTAACAAATGAAAAGTAATTGTTAAGTTTAATTTTCTTTCCATTCGTGTGATCTGTCCGGACGATTTTCAGTAGTTACTGTGGTAGGTAATTGGGTAATTGAATTGGAACTAATTAAACATAACATTTAACTTTGTTTTAACCACTTAAGTATTAGACCCGTGTTGCACTGTAAAATATTTTATAAAATATGTTTTATAAAAGATGGTATCCACCTAATATAAAAGATTTGAAAAGTGATTCTCTTTTATAAAACATTTTGGACTTGTACTAACAAGTTTAAAGGTCTAACCATTTTATAAAAGGTAAAATGCCAACTTCTTAAATTTTATAAAAGAAATGTTATAAAAGAAATATATTATAAAAGATGGCCCATTACACTATCAAAGATCTTTGTCAAAGAACTTTTATAAAACATATTTTATAAATTAACCTTAGGCCTACTTTTAAACATAATAAAATAGCAATAATCAATATAGTTGTATTTTTTTTTTTTTTTTTAAAACCTTTTGGGACCATCTGAAGATATTTCACTGTAGATATTTAATTTCACCGTAGTTAATTAAGTAAAAATAATGCTATTATTATTTTTTTGAAGATTTATATTGGAATTTAGAATGATTATAATAAAAATTATTAAAACATAAGGTCGATAAATATGTTGAAATAATATATAAACAAACTGTGTTAATGTCTGGCGCATCTGTAGCGAATAGCGATCAATTTTGGGGAAATTTTTAGTGAAAAAAAGTGTGTTCTGGGGAAATTTTGTGTGCTAAAACATTTTCTGCACCCCTGGATCCAGGTACCTTATACACAGATGTCACATGCGAAGAATTTAATGACGCAGTACGAGAACTGTACACACTGCAGCGCTGGCATAGTTAAGAACTCCAAGGTCTCCAAATTCGACCAAAAGATGGCAGTAGCTTATTTGTTAACTGTTAAATACAGCATGTTGTCTTTTTAGTGTGTAGGCCTATAAGTAATACAGACTACAGAGTCAGATGATGTGTTTGTGACTTAATATGAATTCAATCATTTGCGAACTTCTCATTATAAAGCTCAGTTTAAACAATTAAGGCCCGCTTTCCCCAACGCCGCTTAAGCTATGTGTATAGCTTAAGTAACAGCTTAAGCTCAATATTGACTTTCCCCACTCTCCGAATGAGGCTTAAGCCTAAGAACATTTTAAACCACCTGTACAGTAGGTTTAACACAAGGCTTTATTTAAGCTCAGCAGAGAAGAAGAAGACAAGCTGTTGTAAGAGGTCGATGAGTTGTCTGTTTCCAATAATATAACCTCAAAATTGAATCTGGCCAAATTGTTAACCTTTATTTTCAATTAGTAAGTTCTGTGTACAGTTTATGCTGTGATGGAAGAAATAGTGGAAGTTATAGGTGAAGTTGAAGATGAAGATTTTGATGTAGTTTTGCCGAGGAATAGGGGCCCAACAATCTTTAGGATTAGAATTGATCATTTTGAAAAGTGGGAAGAACTGGATTTCTTCGACCGATTTCGCCTTCACATAAGGACAGCCAATATTATTATTGAGATGATACACAATAGAGCTTCACCTACTGAATTACTTATGACAAAAAAAACTTAAATATGCTATATAACTAATAAATAAATTGAACTTAAATAATAAACTCGGCAGCAATTGCACTATATCCTAACCTCTCATTCAATATTCAGTACACCACAACTTTTGACAGATCTAACGCAATCAGAATCAACACGAAAACAACACAAACAGTTGCGCCAACCAAGACAAACGGGCACATTAGGCTCTTGGTATTATTATCTCTGAACGGGCGCTTAGACTTAGACTAAACCTTTTACCTGTGTGCATGGAGAAAACTAACAAAGGCTTTAAGCTCAAGCTTAATTTTAAACTAGCTCAAGTTAGCGTAATTTGGGGAAAGCGGGTCTAATTAGCTCTGCTATTTTGTTGTATAAGTAATATAGTGTCTTCTAGAATAGTATAAATATACAACTAATATCAATTATCTTTTTGAATATCATAACTTTTTAGTAGAAAACTTTATTAGACGACTACATGAAAAAATATTGTAAATCAATATAAATATTGTACTGTAAATTTCAAAAATGAATAACTTATCTGTAGTGAGTATGATCTTTGCAGTATTCCACTTGGAAGGGAAGTGGCGCAACCTGAAGACAGAATTAAACAAAGTTAGTAAGACCTCCACTAACTGAGGGGGCTCAGCAAGCAAGGCCATGTCCCACGGTAGTTCTATTTACCCAATTAACTGTCATTAACGCGGCGCTATCAGCGTTGTATAACATGGCCCTAAGGCCCATACTATACGGACCGAATAAACGCGACCGTATGTCGGCGTCAAGCACAGCCGACTATAGCATCAGGTGACTATATACGAGCAGATTTTTTTCGGCGCCGAATCTGCGCTGAATTTCGGCGTGATATGCTATACGACTATACGAGCGTTTTTTTCGGAGAACATATTTATTTAGTATCAAAATGGACGTGGAAGAGATAGTTTGTGTCGGTGCATTACATTTGCTGGGTTGCCTGGATGATATGTTTAAGATTGAAAGACATTGGTCAACCTATCCACTTTTGGCGAACAGATTAACTACTGGGCAGTTTCACATTATGTTTAACAAACACAGGCAATATACAGACAAGTTTTTTCAATACTACAGAATGTCTGTGACTTCTTTTGATGAACTGCTCTTTCTGATTTCCCACAGTTTGACGAAACAGAATACAAACTTGAAGAGAAGCATAGAAGTTGCTGAAAGGCTCGTCATAACCCTGAGGTAAGTTTTGCTACAAAATTTATTTGTGCCATCAGCACTATTCACAAACATGTAGCGAAACAGTTTACGTTTTTTTTTTATACCATGATTAAAATAAATGTGATTAAAAAAACTACGCTGTCTTTACCTTTAGCAATGACTACATATCAATTGATATGTAGTCATTGCCTTTAGTGGGCAATCGGGCATTCGTTGTTAGTACATTTTTACTATTAAATAAAAAATATATATTAGAATGAAAGTCAAAGGTTATATATTTCATTGACTTTTACAAACTCACAGTAATTAACACTATGATTTAATTTAAAATAATGTAATTAGATAAGTTGAACTCGTCCATTTCCTGCAAACTAGATTCTTGAGGTGGTGTTTCAGACCGAGATGAATTTGGGCTGGTATAACTGCTCCCCATAGATCCTGGTACATTTAAAACAGGGGGTAAAGGAACATGTTCATTTGCGATTTGATTGAACAACTCTGATATTTTCATTATTGCATATGCAGCAACATTAGGAGGAAAGTTGTCCATCATTGGAACAAAAGAGTTCAAAAAGGCTTTGTTGCCATATTTATCGGATGTCATTTCTTGTTTTCTAATATTTATAGTTTGTGTTACAATGTCAGTCAAAGATTTGCTTGTAGATGAAATCGTTTTTGCAATATCAAGCCGATAATTTTTTACTTTACTTTGCCTTCTTTGCCGTTCATGAGCATCAATAGCTGATTGTTGTCTAACACCTGAGATGTTGTCATCAGTTACACTCATCGGCTCACCATCAGCTAGTTCGTTAACATCTCCAGCTTCCTCTACATCTTGAGCGGGTATGTTAGTTTGTGTATGTGTGTTGCCTTTCACATGTGGCACGAGGAAAGAAAGTTGGTCATAATATAAATATTTCTTCTTTTTGCTTGCTGGTACTCCAGTTTCGCATTTCTTTTGATGTCTATATTCCTTAACGAAATAGTTCCGTATGGCTTTACATTTTTTCATGAATTCTTTGGCTGAAAATAAATAACTATATAAATAAAAGATTTTGAGTATTATTGGTACAAGTTTTAAATGTTTCAAGGTTTGAATACAATTTTATAACTTTGCACGAAATGTAGTAGTAAGTACACTGTAATTGTTTTTGTTCCCTTCACTTTATTATCCCACTAAATGTTTTGGTATTTATTATAGGTATTTGGCATCAGGAAGGAGTTTTGGTGATTTGGAGTATAATTTCCACGTCTCAAGGAAAACAGTACGAGTAATAGTAAAAGAAACATGTGAAGCAATTTGGAAACAACTTCAACCCACTGAAATGCCACCACCAACAATGGATATGTGGGAGCAAATAACAAAAGACTTTGAGAGTTTAACTAATTACCCTAACTGCATTGGTGCGATCGATGGCAAGCATATCAGGCTTAACTGTCCACCAAATTCTGGATCAGAATGCTTCAATTACAAGAAGTATTTTTCAATTGTTTTACTAGCTGTCAGTGATGCAAAGTTGAACTTTACTGCGATTGACGTTGGAGCATATGGACGTGAAGGGGATTAAACTATTTTCAAGAACCCCAATTTTTATCAAAGACTCAGAAATGAAATTCTTGAAATACCTAAAGATCGACCACTGCCGGTACCTCAGAATGTAAACTTGGAAATATTCAATGCACCAATGCCCCTAGTTCTCTTGGGAGACGAAGCTTTTGGACTTACTAGACGAATTATGCGTCCCTACCCTAACAAAAACCTTACTGCTGAGAAAAGAACATACAATTACCGACATTGTAGGGCAAGAAGAGTCGTGGAGTGTTCATTTGGAATCCTAAGTAATAAATGGCGCGTCTTACACTCCTGTATTTTGGTTGACATTGAATTTGCGACTACCATAGTACAGAGCTGCTGTGTATTGCATAATTTTGTGAAAAAAAGGGACGGATACATTTTTGAAGACACTCTGGCTTGTGAATTAGAAACCTTGTCGGATCAAGTTGTAGGCGGACTTTCAACTGGAATCGAAATCCGAGATTCATTTTGCAATTATTTTAATGGACCTGGTGCATTGCCATGGCAAGGAAAGTATGCTTGAGTAATCTCGTTTGAAACCTTAACATCAAACTGTTCTGTACAAATTCTTAAATAATAAGTTAAAGTTAATTTCAAATTATGTATAGCATTTGGTTTTTATAAAGTGTATTAAAATTTGACTTTAAAAATTCTAAAACCTTTAGTTAATTATTTAATTTGTAGTACATACAGTATTTAGTGCAAAACCAGGAGCTAGTAGAACCACTTTTGTACTACATTCCAAAGCATTTTAGTCCAAATTGGGGGTCACAATTGCCCAAAACGTATTGTGTATTCAATCTTTCAGCCTGGTACTTTTTAGAGGAAACCGGTTTAAACAAAATTAAAGAAAAGGTGTAAATTCTATCATTTAATAAGAAAATTAGTGCACAAATTTTATAATTTAGAAGACTTTAATATTGCTTTTTAATCCTCTACCTGGCAAAGAGTAGCCTACACAGGAGCTGTTTGAAAGCATTTCTCCACAGGCAAAAACTATCTCTTTTAACAAGGATTTTTTAAATCGAAGTTTGTGCCTTTAAATTAATATTAAAATATATTATATACCCCCTTTTTATGCCATTTTGCAAAAATATTTTGTGTCTTTATGGATATTTTACTCATGAGAACAACGAATAGTTTTTAGAAGACAATATATTAGGCCTATATTTAACAACCCACAAATTTACACTTCATTTAATTTTTTTGTAGGTTGTATTATCCTTTATAATATAGTTTAGGAGCACTAACTTTCAATTTTGACGTTTTTTGTATGTTTTTAAAACGAAAATATCATTTCTTGCAAATTTTCAAAAATTTTATATCTTTAGACCTATTTGTTTTTTGTAAAAATCTATTTTTAATACTTTTGTATGCCTTGGATTTATTATTAAAAATTGTTTAATATTCTTCCAAAGAGCTAATTAGGCATTTCAATTTACCAAAGTAGTATTTTGTCATTTGTAACACAATTATTATATTTTTGGTAAATGTAAAAATAAAACTAACAAAACAAAAATGTTCTCTGTAGGCTACTTTTATGAATTCGAAAATGTATTAGATTCTATTGACGTTTTAATGATAATGTGTTCGAGCAGTAAAAAGATGCCTGCCAGTAGTCGTATTGTAAATATACACGTGATGATCTTCATTTGCATATACACATAATATAGATGTTAACTAGCCTAGCTTACCTTTGTTGTCTTTCAACTCAGTTGAGAGGTTAACCCAATCTTCCTCAATCGCCTCACAAACTTCAAACCAACACCTTGCCTTAATATTTTTACTACTATAGTCCTTACTACTAACATCATACAGAGGTGGACGTTGTTCTATTTCCATTATAAATTTCTCCGTATCGAACATATTTATTGAAATAATAACAATAGGCCTATTAATTTCCAAATTTATTTGTTAAGAATAAAATGGTTCAACTCAAAGCCGCTTGGAGTGCCACTTCCGCTGCGCACCGACATTCTGCCAGTATTCGGTCCGTATAGTCAGTCACGCCGAATTTCAGCTGGCTGAATTTGCGCGTCGCTCGGCGTAAATTCCGCCTCTCCGCTTTTCAACGCGTCTGCCGACGCGGAATTTCTGCTCGTATATTATGACACATATGGTAACGTGAGTTCTACTACGACCGATATTCGGTCCGTATAGTATGGGCCTAATATGCCAGTGCACTGGGGCTGGCTAGAACATCACTCAAGGTCAGTGCGGACTGCGGGGTGATCTAGTGGAAAGAATACCATTCACGTAAAAAAATATAATGTTTCAGAATTTGTGGTAAGTTAAAAACTTCCATTAATTTAGATTTTATTATATATATATATATAAGGCAAAGCCCTCACTCATCATCACTCCCACTTCCCATGAAACTAGAGATGAAATTTGGCATGTGTATACTTTGTGAAGTAAATAGGAAAACTAAAGAAATTTCATTTTTACTATTCATATTTTTAGGGGTAGTTTTGACTGATCACAGTTTCTCAAAAACCATACCACCTAGGAACTTGAAATTTGGTGCACATATTGCTCTTAGGCACTAAAAACACACTAAGAAAGGATTTTAAAATATTTGGCCTGCAAGGGTTGAAACAACCCCTAAAACAGTAAATATTGTTTGTTATATATACTGTATGAAAAACCTTACCTCCTAGGAACGTGAAATTTAGTACATGTATTTGCTATAGGGGCAAGAGAGGAACTAAGAAATGATTTTAAAATATTTGTCCTGTAGACAATCTCCCCGTGGCTGCAGAAATGGTGCATTAAGATAAATGCAGACAAATCTGATTCCATCGGTTTCAGAAAAAGGCGTAGAATGACACGCAGAGTCCCTCGTGCCATGGAACTTGATAGGGTGGCTATCCCTTGGAAACCTACTGTCAAGTACCTCGGCAAGGCGTAGCCCCTTGCCAGTAAAAGCTAAATTAACTATTTTTCTGTTGATAGTGCGTCTTCCTCTTGGTGGGCACGCTTGCCAGCAAATCCAGCAGAAAGAAATTGGAGACTCTTCAGACAGCTGTTCTTCGCAGACTCACGCATCAACCATGGTACTTGATGAACTTCACCATTCTAGGGTCAGCTGGTAACCCTACTCTAGAAGTTTTTGCTATAAGATGTGCTACTAAACTGCAGGAGACTCGACATCCCAGAAGATGGTAGGCCTCGGCCTGCCGCTATCCTGGACGACACTAACCTGTTTGCCTCCATTTTCTTTTTTAAGTGAGTTTCAGATTGCTGCTTGAGGGGAGGGAGGTGTTTTAGTGGGTAGTGGGTCCAGGAGGTCTAATGAGAGGTCTGCGGAAGAGCATTTCACCCATACCAAAAAAAAAAAATTGTACGAGCCCAATCAATGCTGGCGAATCTACGTTAACCGGGTGTTGAGCGTTGCCAACGCGGACTGGTGCGTTAATGACGAGGCTATCAACACCGACGTCATGGAACCAAGTTATACGGAGTGCTGTCAACGTGCACTCGCAGCGCAGCTACCAGAAAGGTCACAGTAGTCAGAAGTATCGACTTTGTCCTGATTCTAGTAGTTATTGTTTAGTTCAAAGTGATTATTGTGTACTTCAAAGTGGCAAAATATTTGACACGGAAACATTTATTTACGCTATCGAACAGCAACCACCTCTATATGAAATTAGTTCAAAAGATTATAGCAATAAAAATTGAAACATTAAGTGAAACTGTCCTGTTAAAGCTACGGCTATACTTACACAAGCCGATTGGAACGGAAATTTTCCAGGAGTATTCCTCTGTGTATTTAAATGGGAGTGGCTACATCTACTCGAGCCAGGTCAACCCGCGCGGAACCGAACTTTTTCCTTGCTCTGAGAGCATGCTGGAACTGGTAGACTCGGCTCCGCACAGGTCGGGTAGATAAAGCCACAGACCTCGACCAGAAAGAACGTTCGGTCTCTGTTGTGACAGTAGTAGCAGGAAATCCAGACTACCCATGGTGAGGTGGAATGCGGGCGCATCCTTTCGATACAAGTCGGAACGGTACGGGTCTTTTAGATTTAGTTTAGCCACTACTGTACTATGGACTTCCACGACGGACCGGGTCCGCTCGGCACGTGTAAGTATAGCCGAAGCTTGATACACGATTTGATAGCACTGGGTGTGTACCCCACTGTCTCGTAACAGTGAATTTTGAATTTAACGCCCGATTTTCAGCGTTATCAACTCGTATACCACTGGCTCGTATACCGTCAACTTATGAAATAGAGCGCCGGGACTCAAACCTGTTAGAAAATCATAATTGCGTATGCTAGGGATCATATTTATTTCAAAAAGATCGATTACTTTTTTATGATCACATCACGAATTAAATCATAAATGTAATTTTTGATTGAATATCGCTACTTATCAACGTTCGATTATTTTAAAATAAAATCCACATTACTACGACCTTCTGGGTGGGGAGGACAGGTCTTGATCGAATCCTTCCCCCCTCCCCGGCGGTGAGCCACTGTCTCCAACAAATCATTTGTAAGTTTTGTGACAGTTGTGAGGTTAAAGGTTCACGAAACAAAACATAGCAGGCCTTAAAAAGCATTACTAAGTGTCCTTAAACCACTACCGAAACCAAAACAATCTAGAAAATAGCTAAGCTGACACACCATTAAGCCGAAAGTGACATAACCGGCATACCAAACCTGGATTCCAGGCCTACCAAACACTTGTTTACTTAAATGTTAAAAAACCCTAAACCACTCGCACTAAATAATTATTAGAACACCAATGGTGACTTTGACTATTAATCCCCTCATGACTAATCTCATTTGTTTTGTCATGGAGTATAGATTTTTATTCGTTGTGAAATTAGACGGGACCTTAGGATGTCTGAGCATACCAAAGTAGAATTGCTGGGATTTTAATTACCGGTACATTACAAGATTATTAAACATTTTAAGTAAACTAGCAAATGACTATCGCAATATCCTTTAAAACAAAAAATCTTGGCCGCGGCACCCTCTCTTTCAACGGCCTTGAGAACTGCTAAACTGACATCTATGATGGACCTAATTTCAGATACTGCACAGTCCTTAGGAATCTGTTTGAGAATGTGCGAGATGCCTTGAGAAAGGAATGGATAGAGCGATAATTGGATAGAAATTATATTCCTAACAGGAAAAGCCTAACGACTTGATAATGTATTCTTCACATGGTGTATTTTCTCTTTTGTGTCAAGTAAAAATTGGTCATATTGTAGCTCAGATATATTATGTTACTTTGGCTCGCATTAGAATGCCGAAGTATTGAAAACATGAGGTAATTTTTTATGTGTCTGTTTTTCTGTAAACACGATATAAACACTCACAGATGTAGAAAACTTCTGATGGTACCAAAATCTTCGTAATTTTATTGAGAGTTGAAAAGCTTTTGAGCTTTCTAGTGTGAATCGTAGCACGTCGGGGTCATGTTTTTGGGTCAAAATTTTGAAAATATTGTGTTAACATTTTGTAAATTCTGTGTGGGGTAAAGTTTTGTATGTTTTTGTGCATGGCAAACCCGATTTTGACAGTTAAAAAGTCGTAGCGCTTCGGGGTCACGTTTTTGGTCAAAATTTTGAAAATACAGTATAGGGTATCGTTTTATATGTTTTTGGGTACGGGAAAACTGATTTTGAGAGTTTAAAAGTCGTAGCATGTCGGGGTCAAGTTTTTGGTAAAAATTTTGAAAATATTGGGTCAACATTTTGAAAATTCTGTTAGGGTATCATTTCATATGATTTTGGGTACGGGAAAACTTATTTTGAGAGTTTAAAAGTCGTAGTTTCAATTCGTGTGTTCTGTCCGGATGAGCCGAAGTCTCGAAAAAGTGTTCCATCTTTTCACTAGATTTTCTTTTGGCCATGCATCATCTCCACATGAGTTGTGAGTTGTGTAATTCTGAATCGGAGACTCTAGAGCAGTCTCCTGAACTTTACAGGCCCTAATTCTTAAGATTCAGGCTCAAACAAAAACTGCCTCAAAACCGGAATATTGTAACAATACTGACTGACAACAGACTTTGAAAGCTGGCCTGTAATACTTACGAGAGACATCGTGTGTCATTTTATAATTTTCCTTATAAGCCAAGAATCCAGCTGTTCCCATATTTGTTGTAGATACTCTGTGGGGTAAAATTAAATCCATGTGTATTATAACTGGTTTAAGGTAGTTCAGGTCCAGACATGACATTAGTTACAATTATTGATGTAAATCTTTATAATGGCATTATTTTAATATTGTGAAGAAATAGTTGACTGAATGGTAAGTAATCTTCTTTCCAAAACAATGTCTTTATTTTTATCAACAATATGTATACTTCTACAACATTGGCTGTATACAAGTGTTCCAAATCTATAACCATTGTTACAATATAAAACATACAATTTAAGGGAACACAAATAGTTTTTTTAATCATTTTTACAAATATTTTATTAACAGTAATAATCTAAATAACTTATATACTTAAGTGGAATGATTATAGAAAATAAATTAACTATTTATGAAATATTCTTTTCATACAGTTTCTATTTCAGCAAATGCTTTCTCGTTCCTTAAACGGAACTTTTCTTACATCTTGCACAAGGCAAACTCAATAAATATTGTAAAGTAATAAAACTTACAGAGTATTTATTCGTAACACTTAAATAAGCGTAATATATACAGAAGACATACTCGTCTATAAAAGATCGGAAAAACTTGTTTAGTTTCCGAACTTATTAGTCAAATGAACAGAATTACCATTTGTCGTTAATTATGTACAGGAAACGATGTTCTATAATGCTGTCTTTGAAATAATTTCATACAAGTAAATACAAAGGCTATGACTAGCATTATTAGACGGATATAGTTTTTAAGAAATGTTCTTAAATGTTTAGCTGCAGTTTAAATTTTAATTAGTTTTGTTTTGAACTAATTTAATTCATCATGTTTTAAAACAATCATTCATATCAACTCCCTGCCATTCACTTTTAAAATGGTGAATTTATATATATTAATATATATACTTATGCAGTTCTTTTATTAACTCTCATGGAATAATTAAATACATTTTATTATATTTTAATTATTAATTATTTTTAGTGGCAGTGGTGTAAAGGCTTTGAATATCTCCTGTTAAATGTGCCAGATATAATTTTCACACATTGTTAGAAATTTTAACTAATTTTAGAAAGATAAGTAATCATAATTTTAAATTATACAATTACATAATTTAGAAGATATTAAGAAAATATCAGAACCACAATCCTTTTTAAAAATGTAATATTTCAGATAAAGTTATTTATTTTATTCAAAATATTTTAATACAATTTTACAAATACTGGATTTAATTATAGTAATAAATTAACTGTTTATCTTTTCTTTAGTTAATTTGTAAGAAATTAATTCTACAACAATAATCATTTAAAGAATATTATTGAAATGATTAATAACACAAATTCTATTATTAAAATAGAAACTTATTGCTATTATTAATTTAAAATCATGGAAGTGCAGCCTGTCGTCTAGTTATTAGAATATGTGTGAAAATGAATTTTAAATAAAAAAATAGCTTTTACTTTCTAGTTATTTATTCTTTGATCTAAAGAAGACCAGATAACACAAAATGCACTGTACTACGTAATATATATTGATTAGCATATTAGTATTTTTCAAAGTAATTTTTTCACACATTGACCTACGTCATATCACTAATTTCAAGCTATCACCTTCTTTTACAGATATTTATGGCACACAGGCAAATAAATTTATTGAAATATAACAAGGTTCAATTTTTTTAAATTAAAAATCTCATGTATATATTCTTCATTCATGTTCATTGCTTCATTCTCAGAAATATTAAATCTATACATAAACTTGGTATATTGATATTTAAAAAAATTATAATATACAGATTCGAATTTTAATAGATCAATTAGTCGATAATCTTTACCAACAATACTAATAACACTTATTGATTACTATTCGCAGGTACTTATAGCCCTAAACCACTGCCGTCAAATTAATACAACACTCAAAAATACATTTAAACTAAAATATTGCATTTTTGGTTTATACAAATATAACTATATACATTGAAACACATTAATGTTTTTCTCTCAACAAAATGGAATGTATAAAATGTCATGCGCACTTTCAATCATTCGTTCATATCTAAGCCTATCATACACTAACAAATTAAACCTAACTAACTATAGTTGAGTGAAGTGATGTCATGGTTGTCTATTTATACAGGAATGTCAAGTTACACAACAGTCTCAGACTTTGCAAGTTGTGTAGCGATTGTCGCATCGCTTGTGCCTTCTTCAGAATCAGAACTTGAACTTCCATCACTACCTGCCCTCTGTAACGTACCAAAAGTAACATTAAGTAGCATAACGGTTTTATAAAATATTTGAAGATAAAATTACTTGGTGAGAAATTTTGCCGAGGAAAGAATTTTACAGTGAAATCCATCTAAGAGTGATTTGGGACCAATGACTAAACCAAATGGGTCCTCTCGTGTTGAAGCTTTTGTCCACAAATCCCATTGGCATTCAACAAATGGGGGCAAAGTTATTACTATTCTGGGCTTGATGTAAACAAGTTCCAAACTAAAAATTATAGTATTTTGATAAAGTGAAGTTTTGTTTCTAATACATACATAGGTGTGTATATATAGTCCAGAAAACTTAAAGAATAACAAATTCATTTTTGTTTGTGGTAGGTAGCCTAAACTGGATTGTTTTAAACAATAATTACCTTTTCTTAGATGCTGTCGTACAATCCTTGTTTTTGTCATCAATTTTATAACATGACGGCCATTTCAACTATTTTTTCAGTCATTATCAAATGTTTGCAGTTCGCGCATTCGGAATGTTGTTAAACATTAATTTAAACCACTACACATAATTACATATATATACAAAAGACACTACAATGCACATTGAACACATATAAAATTAAAATTTAACATCGACGGTGTGGAAGTCATCAGCACATGCTACTCGCATTGAGTTTAAACTCGTCCGCAACTAGCACGTGATGATGACTTCCACACCGTCGACGTTAACTTTTAATTTTATACGAGTTCAATGTACATTGTAGAGTCTTTTGTATATATATATGTAATTATGTGTAGTGGTTTAAATTAATGTTTAACAACGTTCCGAGTGCGCGAATCGAAAACATTTGATAATGCCTGAAAAAATAGTTGTAACGGCCGTCATGTTATAAAATTGACAACAAAAACAAGGATTGTACGGCAGCATCTAAGAAAAGGTAATTAATAACAAATTGTTGACTACTTGTGTTTGCTACCATATTTCTATCATCTTAAGGTACGTTTACACTTGCACACATGTATGAGAACTTGTGAGTTACTTGTTTGAGAAACAAGTGTGAAGTTTTAGTACACAAATCACTATACATGTTGAATCACATTAGAGCATTTACACTTGCACACAAGTTGATTTTAACATTGGATTTTACATATATTAGAAGCCCTAATTTTCTCAATTAGTTGCAGTGTTGTTTTCCGACTCCAGTTAGACATAGTAACTTTAAGTTGAAAAGAATAAAATGAAATATTAACGATTTGTACACAACACAATGAAACCTAACCTACAAAAAATATTGTTATAAATCAGCTGGTTGGGAAAAGCTTCAATAATCACCTCACACAAATCAATGTATAAACAAAATTTTGTTCACTCAAAATGTATGAGGAAATGTTGAAGCTCACACAAAATGTGTGAGGTTTTGAATGAGCAAATGTTTCTGGATTTGTTAATTCAACAAGTATCTCACACAAGTTCTCATACATGTGTACAAATGTAAACGTACCTTTACTTATAAAATAATAATTCAGTAAACCCTTAAAAGTTTGGTGACCCTATTGATACCTATTTCTGAAGATCTACCAGGCCGATTTTAGTGCTGTTTGTTTTAATGACAGAAAATGTTGTTATTATTATCAAAAAATTATGAAATGTCAATTTTATTTCATGGGTATATTTGAAAGGGCACTTTTAGAGTTTTTTGGTTTTATGTTAAAACCCCTATTGATACCTATTTCTGAAGATTTATTGAGCCGATTTTAGTGCTGTTTGTTTTAAATGACATAATATGTTGTCATTGTTATCAGAAAATTATAAAATGTAAATTTTATTTCATGGGTATACATTTGAGTTTTTTGGTTT
>JAGFPH010001132.1:70103-81235 GCA_018207615.1 Philaenus spumarius
CCTATTTCTGATGATTTACCTGGTTGATTTTAGTACTGTTTGTTTTACATGACTTAAAATGTTGTCATAACTATTATGAAATCTCAATTTTATTTCATGGGTATATTTATAATGCCACCTTTTGAGTTTTTTTTGGTTTTAGGTTAAACCCTATTGTTACATTTTACAAGAGATCTACAGGTCCAATTTTAGTGCTATTTGTTTTAAATGAAATAAAATGTTGTCATTATTATCAAAAAGTTATGAAATGACAATTTTATTTCATGGGTGTATTTAAAAGGGTACAGAGTTTTGTTTTGGTTTTACATTAAAACCCTATTGATATCTACAGGGTGATTGGTAGTCAGTGTAAAAAATTTTAAGGGGTTATTATGCATGCAAATTGCAACAAAACTACGCAATTCGGACAGTTCTACGAGGGTTGTCCAGAAAGTAAAGAACGTTTTAGCATGGTCAAATAAAAACAAAAGATATCAACACCAAACTTTATTTACACAGCCACAGTACCTTATTCTACTCTTTTCTACGTAATCCCCATTGTTGACGAGACACTTGTTGTAACGTGGGACCAGTTTCTCTATTCCGATGTTATACTCATCAGCCGCGAAAGATTTGAGCCATATTATCACTGCTTCTTTAAGTTCATCATCATTTCCAAACTGTTTTCCACCGAAAAATTGCTTCAACTTTGGAAACAGATGAAAATCACTAGGTGCAAGGTCAGGGCTGTAGGGAGGATGACTAAAGATTTCAAACTTCAGACTTTGGAGTTCTTGCCGCGTACGTGCTGAGGCATGAGGCCGGGCATTGTCGTGAATGAAAAAAACTTTAGCCGACAGCATTCCACGCCTCTTGTTTTGGATGGCGCGACGAAGTCGTTGAAGAGTCTCACAGTAGGATTCTGAGTTTACTGTTGCACCTCGTGGCATGAAATCCACATGGATTAATCCCTTTCGGTCCCAAAAAACCGTTGCCATGACTTTGCGAGTCTGCAACAATGGGTTTTCATTTTTGGGTTTTGAGGGCGAATTTGTGTGATCCCACTCCATTGCTTTCTGCAGTCTTATACGAAACCCATGTTTCATCTACCGTAACAATACGATCAAGAAATTGGTCTCCATCTTTGTCATATTGAGCCAAAAATTCAAGGGCTGCCCCCATGCGTTTTGCCTTATGGTCGTCCGTCAAAATCTTAGGCACCCACCGAGCACACACTTTCTTGTAACCAAGATGATCTGTCACTATCTTATGTAGGAGTGATCGTGAAATTTGTGGAAAAGAGTCATGTAAAGTTGTCAAAGTGAAACGTCGATTTTCCTGAATTGTTTCTTCAACTTTTTGCTTCAGTTCATCCGTGCTTAGTGATTGCCTCCCGCTCTGATCTTCATCATGCACGTTAGTTCTTCCTTGGTTAAACATGATACACCACTTTCTTACTGATGACTCATTCATCGCATCTTCACCATAGACAGCTTTAATTTGCCTATAAATTTCAATGGGCTTAACTTTTTGAGCATTCAAAAAGCGGATTACACTCCGTACTTCACATTTGGCGGGATTTTCGATTTGCGCCACCATTTTAAAACGCTGCGAAAACAAGTAGCGTGACCACACAGCAACGAGACTCACTTCACACTGAAGAGAAAGGAAGGGGCAAGCAGCCGCGCACGTAATCGCAGTAGTGGGGATTTGCGCCGTTTTCGATGCGCATTTGTTCTTTACTTTCTGGACGACCCTCGTATCTCACACTCCCTTCCAGAAACAGTAATTTTTCAATTTTTTTAAATTTCTTGACATTGCCCATGAAAATCTAATTTTTCTCAACTTTTACCAAATATATTGCCACTTTTTGTGACTTCTTTGGAAAGTACATCAAATTTTATATCAGAATAAGTATAGTGTGCCACAGTCAAGCCCTCTTAAAGCCTTGTAAAATCTACTTGAAAAAAATATTTTGGAAAATTAAGAAAAAGTGCGCTACAACTTACTTAGGACATTTTTCTTATGCCTCATACTACAAACTGTCAAATATTACAAAAAACTTCCCCTTACCTTAAGCTTTAAAATGATATACTAGAAGTGACCTTTCCTATTCGCCTAAGGGGCGGCAATGGGCGTTAAACATAATTATTGGCCTGTTTGTGATGAAATACCAATACCAATAATTCCAGGGTAGCTGGCCTTCGGAGTCGGACTTTGCAGGTTCGATTCCGGCTGCCGGCATGGATAAGGGCGGTCACCACTGGCTGGCCCATGTTACTAATGCCGAAGCGGTACGTCAGCTGTCTTTAGATCGTCGCACAGGCCTATTGGCCCATGGCGATGGGCGGCTGAGGTTTTAATAAAAAAAATTAAAAAACGTTAAATTAAAAAAGTTCATTTATTTGTAATTCAAATTTATTTTATTAAAAGTTTTAAAACATAGAAGTATTTATTTCGACTGAAAACACACAAAAAAGGCACTAGTCATGAAAAATCTGTACCTTTATTAACTTAACAGTTTTGTTCAAACTGCCTGCCTTCACATCTGATGCATGCTTGTGATCTTTTTCTCGTTGCAGCAAGTGTAACTTTAAAAGACAATGTTTCTCTCAACTAAGCTACTGTTAATCGGTTTCTCAGCTCTTCTTCACTGTCTACAGCTGTAGTGTTCGCTTCTCTTTTTAGAAACCCCCAAACAAAGAAGTTCATGGGCGTAAGATCAGGAGATCTGACTGGCCACGCGACAGCTCCGTCTTGACCAACCTCTTTAGTGAAATGGGGATGAGCGCCATCTTGTTGAAATATCATATTATCTCTTTGATTTTGATCTAGTACATCTTTGTAGATAGGGTGTGCTGCAAGAAATCTAAGTACATTGGTCCATTTAATGTGTCTTCAAAGATATGTGGGCCAATTAATTGGTCCCCTATGACTCCAGCCCAGACATTAACTCGGAAACTTCTTTGAAATGCCCTTTCCTTTGTAGTTAGCTCTAGAGGTTTGTTCTGACCAGTGATGCATGTTGTGACAATTAAAAAAAAGTACCTCTCTAATAAACAGCGATTCATTGGTCCACAAAATCTTTTTAAAGAAACCATACAGCTCCATGTCACTATTAAGTAACCACCGGGAAAACTGAACTCTTGGGCCAAAGTCAGTTTCTTCTAAAGCTTGAACAGGATGCAAATGAAATGCATGGAGTTTTTTTTTCAATACATCCCAAACTTTCCAATTAGAAATGCCAATATCTCTAGCAACGTCTCTAGTACCTACTCCTGGATCGTTGTGAACAGCATCAATGATTGTTTCGTCCATCACTACCCCATATACAGCACCTATTTCATGATGCTGTTTGTGTCAAAGTCCACAAGCCTTGAGAACACTCTTGTACAAGGAATCCGGCGATTCGGGAAGCAACGTTCATATTCCCTTCTGGCGGCAAGAGCATTACCCATACACGAAGTGCATATCAGCATATTCTTGTGATGTGTATTCCATGGTAGCTTTCACTTAACTGATTAACTGAGGAGCAATGCTTTCAGGAGCAATCCAATGAAACTAATTTGTTTGTACAAATGGGTATGTTTGTTATTTGATTAGGAATATGAAAAATATAGATAACTGAGATAAGATAAAGGAATGAAATAGTTTCATCGGAGAGGAAATGTTAAAACGAAGATAGGGTATTTATTATAATTATTTCATCACAAACAGGTCAATAATTATGTTTAACGCCCACTGCCGCCCTTTAGGCGAATAGGAAAGGTCACTTCTAGTATACCATTTTAAAGCTGTGGGGAAGTTTTTTTGTGATATTTGACAGTTTGTAGTATGACCCATAAGAAAAATTTCTTAAGTAAGTTGTAGCGCCCTTTTTCTTAATTTTCCAAAATATTTTTTTCAAGTAGATTTTACAAGGCTTTAAGAGGGCTTGAATGTGGCAAACTATACTTATTCTGAAAGAAAATTTGATGTACTTTCCAAAAAAGTCATAAAAAATGGCAATAAGTTTGAGAAAAGTTGAAAAAAATGAGATTTTCATGGGCAATGTCGAGAAATATGAAAAATAAAAAAAAATGACTGTTTCTGGAAGTTGGAGTGAGATATAACTGTCCGAATTGCGTAGTTTTGTTGCAATTTGCATGCATAATAACGCCTTGAAATGTTTTATTATTATGAAACAAAATATGAAATCTCAATTTTATTTCATGGGCATATTTATAAGAGTACTTTTTGAGTTTTTTTGGTTTTAAGTTAAAACAACATTGATATCGGGAACTATTTCTGAAGATCTACCAGGTGGATTTTAGTGCTGTTTGTTTTAAATGACAAAAATGTTGCTCACATCTCTGCCATTATTTAAGGCTCTGATGCATATCTGCAATTAAGGCTCCATCGTATCTCCACAATTATTTAAGGCTCTATCGGATCTTCACAATTATTTAAGGCTCGGTCGCATACCCACAATTATTTAAGGTTCTATCTCATCTCAGCAATTATTTAAGGCTCTATCAGATCTCCACAATTATTTAAGGCTCCATATAATCTCCGTAATTATTTAAGGCTCTATCGGATTTCCACAATTAATTATTTAAGGCTACGTCGCATCTCCCCTGATATTTAAGGTTCTGTCGCATCTCCGCAATTATTTAAGGCTCCATTACAACATTAATACATTGATTTAAAAAAATAAACCAAAAATAAAGTTCTATATGAATATAGCTTATTTTAAATGAAAGGGAATACTGTCATTATTATCAAAATGTTATGAAAAGTTATTTGTATTTCATCAGTATACTTATAAATTTACTTTTTCAGGTGTTTTGATTCTAGATTAAAACCCTTACTACATCTACTGGGGGTCACTTTAGTTTTGTTTAATTGAAATAAAAAGAGAATATTGTTATTATTACTAAAAAGTAATTTGTAGTTCATCCTTAAACTTATAAGGACACTTTTTGGGTCTAGATTAAAACCCTATTGATACGTGTTCCTGGAGATCTAAGTAACCGATTTTGGTGCGGTTTGTTTTAAATGAAAGTAAATGTTATTACTATCAAAAAATTAAGAATGTAATTTTTATTTCATCAGTTTATTTATGACACTTTTTGAGTTGTTTGGTTTTATTTTAAAACTATTGATACCTACCTATTTTTCTGGAGGTCTATCGGGCTGAATTTTGTGTTTTCTTTTAAACGAAAGAAAATGTTGGATTTTTTTTTTTTGTATAATACGATTGATACCTATTTCTGGAGCTCCATTTTGTCCTAGGACATTTTTCAGCCGACCTCGAGAGGCTTTTTTTGCTAGTAATTATAAATTATATTACAATAAACCTATTACAAATAAATATCACTCAGTTCCAGCATTTTTCCTTAATGTAGAATAAACATTTTCATTTCAGACGTCATCTTGTGTTTGTAATTTACCTTTACTTGAGGATTATTCTCGACGTTACAACTACGACTTGAAGCTGGATGATTACGATGATCCGATGTATTGTCTTCATCTGATAAATGGCTAAGCGGGGGCATTTTCAGACGACGTGCACGGCAACCAGGTCCTATTGGACGCCGACCAATACTAGAAATAAGAAAAAATCATATTTTACTGGAAGTTATAAATGTGCAGTAAACAATATTTTAATTATATTATCTGATTAGTCTATTTTAGATTTGGTTTAATTTTTCCTTCAATTTCAATCTTTTATTAGTCTTTTTGACAAATATACATTTGTTATTAGACAAGTCACACAAAACAAGATGTAAGAAAACAATAATCACACAAAACACATCAAAGACACACAACCAATACATTAAAAAAATCATCATTATTTAGTGATTTAAAAAATGGAAATTACATAAATATCATCTATCATAAATAAACAAGTAACAAGAAAAATTACAACAGTACACAATTTTTAAAATTCTAATGCAGTTTTAATAATACAAAAAAACCCTCAATCGAGTAAATTCTATAAACAATTTTTTTTATTTTGAAAAATTTGACAGTTTTTAAAGAAATATAGTAGAGAGAATAATCTGAAAACTTCTGTTATCAAGCATGAGTACGGTACATGATAAGAATAAAAACTTATCATTAGTGTCCTACAATGAACATACAACACTTATTTCATCACTGAGCAAGATTGTGCGAACATACAACACTTATTTCATCACTGAGCAAGATTGTGCTACTTGAATACTGTATGAGGGTGATTGAAATATAAACTTTTGCTTGATTAAAAATTTTGCTAGTGTTCACAGCTGGATAATAAAGTGGTAGGTTTGTTAGGGAGGGAGAACTGGTTTGGTCAGTACAGTCAAGTGGTAGGGCAAGGTGTCCACAAAAACACTTTCAAAATTCTTGTAGTTTTCCCGCCAGTAAATCATGTTTTTCCCGCCGGCAAATAACACATGTTTTAAAATTGTTATTCACAATACACTTCACATCTATAAATGAAGCCAAATCCACTAACTCACTGATCACGATTTCTCAAAAACTGCCATAGATGCTCACTAAGAAAGGTTTTCAAAAATATCAAAATTTTAGGGGGGTTTGGGGCGGTTAAAGTTAGTAAATCATGATTTCTCTAAAACTACTGAACGGATTGGAATGAAATTTGGTATGTAGCTTCCTCTAGGGCCACAGGTGCTGATAAGAAAGGGTTTCAAAAAATTCAAAATCTTAGGGAGGGTTTGGGGGTCAAAGTTACTAAATCACAATTTCTCCAAAACCACTGAACGGATTGGAATGAAATTTGGTATGTAGCTTCCTCTAGGGCCCTAGGTGCTCGCTAAGAAAGGGTTTTAAAAATTTGAAATTTTAGGGGAGGTTTGGGGATTCAAAGTTACAAAAAATCCCCATAAGAAATAAATAGTGTAATATATTTATTGATATAATATATTTTTTCTTAATATACATTTAACTTTGATTTGTCTATCCGTGCAAAGCCGGATCGGGCCAGCTAGTTATTTATATATGTGTGCTTTTTAATGTAAAAATCCATTTATCAAAACATAATACAACAAATAAATAATTTTTATAATCATAGAATATTTATATTAAACAATAATTTGAACACACTGATACATTGTCATGGCTTACTTAAGTGAAGTGACGATAAGAAAGGCAATATCCAGAAAATAAATGGAAAATACAGAAAATGTGATTATGATTCTATGGTTGATGTAAACAACGAAACAAACGTCCTAATGGTGAAGAAAGATGAAAGTGAAAAATCGCTTGCTCTACGAAATTAAGTCAACCATAACCTCAAATTTACTATGCCTACTCCACTACCCATAAATATAGTTTTTGATTCGAGGACTTTATTTACACTACAAATAACAGTATAAACATAATTTTCATGTTTAGGATACACAACCACATTTCCTATAGTCTGTCCAACTTCTTGGAACTCAACTCACCCTCCCGACCCTCTTGCCGGGCCGGCAGGAAGCAAACAATGACTCACCTACTGGCGCTGTTGCACAGTACTGCAACTTTTTTTATTTCAAGTCTAAATTACAAATTTTCAAGTTATTTGAACTCTACATAAAACTCTAAAGAAAATGAACCAAAACATGATTAAAATGGTTCCTAAACTGGGATTAACAGACTTGCCTACATCATTTGCGGTAGCCAGTTGCAGTAGGAGTGTGCACTGACGGTTGCAGTGGCCGTGGCAAAGCCAAATCTTTTCTTTAGCTACAATAGGCCCTACCACGTAAGCAAGTACTTCTAAATCAGTGTTAGATATTGGTGTAAAATTTTTGAGCAAACAGCCAGCTGTAAAATCTATATCATTGGTTTATTTATTTGTCAAACAATTGATTTCCAAACTTCTGAAAAGTTTGTTCCAGTAATAGAGTAACATGTAGTTGAGTAACATGTTTGCCGAACATTTGTTTATAGTGTGGACCCGGCTTTAGAGTTTATACTTGATATTTTGTTTCAACTTTATAGACTTAGTTTTAGATTTAACTAGTGGAAAACCCTAAATGGATCTCCTCTGTTTCATAAAGATGTAGCCGAACCTAAGATGGTAAATAATATTTGTTTAAATCAAATTATTAAGTTCTGAGTTTTTACAGCAATAACTAAAAGAAAAATCAGGACTTTCCAGATTTATTCTACTTCTTAAAGACCTACGATTTTTAGATAAGTAGCCTATTTCAATTTAAAATTTTCCTTAACCATGCCTTGTTCCCTTTTTTGTTTTTCCAAAAACTTTTGTCGGTCACCTGTAGCATGTTTTAGCATATCTTTTGTGTTTTTAAATTTAAAATTCCTGCTAATGTAGACAATCTGTTCACATATTACTCTTTAAGCAATTATAGTTCTTCCTTTCGTATTTTCCTTTTCAATCTGTTTACTGAAAAGTCCATCTCTACAGAAGCCTGGCCATGAGACAAAATTAAAACAATTACCATCACTTCCCACAATTTATCATATTTTGATGATGATGTGCACTCAAAAACAATTTTTTTTTCGATCTCTTCCGGGTTCTTAAACTTTGTTGTAAATCCAAATTCTATTATGAACTCCTTGTACACTGTGATTAAACCATCTCACTCATTTTCAACAACCTTGCCACATTCATTAATTTTATGTATTGAGTAATGAATGAAAGGTTTCAACAGCTTTTGGATTGTCATCATGCATATCTCAGGGATCAAAACAAGCGGAAAATTGTACAACAGAGTATTTTAAAAGAGACTTTTGCAAGGCTCGGATAACCTCAATCAGAAAACTTTGACAATCTTTGCGAAGTAACAATAAGGCTTCAGATTCGTTTACTAATCAGGGGTTTTAATCTTTTTCAGCAGAAAACCTAACTCTACTTTGTGAAAAGGCATTTTATTTTATTTTTCATCCAAATTAAGCTTTGAAAGCCTTTTAGAGATAACCTTTATTTCTTTAAGACATCTTTCCATCAGTATTCTGAGCATCGTCTCTAAATCTTTGGCCATAAAAGGAAGCATGGTGTGATCAGTTCAGTCTGATACAAACATAAGAATGGTTCTATAAGGTTCGCTATAGAAACAAATCCTTGAAATTTAACAACTATGGCAGTATTATTTCTGCTTTCTTGATTATTTCAAAAGTTTTTGTTTTTTAAGCTTGTTATTGTTTACAGCTTTCACATAATTTACAATATGAGGCCAAATTTCAATAGCTCGATTAGCAACAATAGTATTTTCTACCCAACAGACCTTGCAGAATTTTAATGGAAAGTTTGCCTAACTTAAAGTTTACAGAACTTTAGTGAAGTCTTTTCTCCTTGCTGGTGAGTCTTTAAATAATGTGTATAGACTAGACAGTATATCACAAATACCCCATTTTGACACCGCTTCACCTTTTTTGACAGCCCCATATGTAGGTCGCAACTGTCCATGTGAAGAATGTAGCTATTTCACTTAAATCACACTTTAGTTGCTCAGTGTTATAAAACTTCCAATTAACATTTATTTTGGAGAAAATTGAGTAAAGAAGCGTTTTGACAAATAATTTGCAGACAGTCATTTATTAAAACATTCTATCAATACACCACTTGTTGCATGACTGTTGAACACAACCTGTTGCAATAACGTCATCTGATAAAAATAATAACTTTTCAAGGACCTATGCTCAAACTATCAAATTTAAGTACTTTTCCAGGCCTTCAAGACTGCATGGCAAAAGTCAAGGACATTCAAGGACCATAAGAACCCTGTAAGTTTATGACATATCAGGAATTAAAATAAAGGAAATAAACGGTACCAGGAACTGGCACATACTTTCTCACAAACATATTTTAATTATTAAACAGATTCACTGTGACTTCATAATTGTAGGTGGGGTAGGAGAGGTGATTTAAAGTAGGAGATTAACTAATAAATATTATTATTATTATCTAGAGAGAAAACTATTCAATCGATTTCGAACAAATTTGCACCAAACACGTAAATTAGGGCTGCATAAATGCACGAAAAAAGGTTTTGAAAAATTTTGAAAAACAACCCCTTTTATGGCCAAAAAACCCTTCAAAATCAGTTATTATTATTATTATTATTAGCTAAACGAGAATTTTTAGAAAGATGCGGTTTTTTGCATATGGTAGGGTACATTAAGGGCTACAAATAAGCCAAATTTTATCAAAATCGTTGGAGCCGTTTTTTTTACAAAAAAATAATAACTATTTTTTGGGGTTTTTTTTGGCCAAAAAGGGGGTTTTTTTCAAAAATTTTCAAAACAGATTTCCGTGCATCTATACAGGCGTACTGGACATGTCTGGTGCAAATTTGGTTGAAATCGATCGAATAGTTTTCTCTCTAGCTTTGTATACATACAGACATACATACAAACAGACATTTTGTAAAAACCACTTTTTTGGACTCAGGAGGTCCCAAAACGGATATTTCCACAAAAATATCAACATCGATTTTTTTTGTGATCACTATACTTTCTCTATACTATAGTGAGAAAGTAAAAAGAACCAATATGATTTAGGCCTACTCCTAAACAAAAACCTAACCTATAAATTAGAAATAAAAATACTGTTATTGATTCAAAATATGAAATCAGATATTAATTAAATAGCATCTCCTGCGGTTGAAATTCAACCAATTATGATAGTAAAGTAACAAAACTCAACTTGTTTTTCACATAATTGGAATTTATTGTATGCAAATTCTTAATTCATACCTTGACTCTATAAGGAAAAGAGTTTTAAAGGACAAAGAGGAGGCTTGATGGTAAATTAATGATAAATATTTAGTAAACACATGAAATTACTTAGAAATAAACAATTCAACTGTTAAACCTTACAATAATTTAGCAAATAAATAAGGATAAGTGATAATTCAATTTGAAAGAAATAGAATCAACACTACGTGTTTGTAAGTATATATACAGGGTGTATCAGAAAGAAACGGAAAGAATTGCAGGACGTGTTCTACTGGTGAAAATAATTAAAAAAGTTCCTATAAACATAGGTCCGAAAACGCTTTGTTTTCCAGATATCCGCCATTTTGTTTTTTGTACAAAATATCTAGAGAACGGTTTGACTGATTGAGTTCAAACTTGGCATGAAGTTTAAGCTGTCAATGATATACCTCAAAAAAAATAAACGATTAAATCCAATCATGCGTTTCAAAATGGCGGCT
>JAGFPH010001132.1:81245-94677 GCA_018207615.1 Philaenus spumarius
CTAAGCGTTTTAGGACCTATGTTTATTGGAAGTTTTGTTCTAGTTTTAACCAGAGGAACAATTTGTAGAAGTCTGGAAACATAATTTGGGAACACCCTGTATATATTAAATATTTTCCCTTGCAGGGAAGGCAAAGAGATATTAGCTCAAACAGCGATGAGTGAAATCAAAATACATTTTCATATTCATTGCCATAGCAATCAAATGCATAACATTTCAGATAAAAGAGCTGATTCGGATAATCAGCTTAGCAGCACAATTTTAAGATAGTTTATTTTACCTGGCTTAATGGCAACATACTTACATGTAAAAAAAATGTATGAAACAGCATCTTTCTAATGATATAATTTCATTCATCTCCTTTTATAATAAACAGTAAAAAAAGGAACTTCAATTTTCGATGTTCACGTATTAATATAATGATCAATAGTTAACAGCTCATTACTGTAACAACAATGAATTAATGTATTATAAATCGACAAGGACAAATAGGATTTTGTAAGCTATTTACTGCATACATTTTCTTTCAAATTTTAAGTAAATTTATTTTTCCTACAAATTTTATTCTGTACCATTTAGATTGATAATATAGGCAGTAAGGACACAGTTTTCACATAATTTTACTTACCAAGGCAAACTATATAGTACTTGAATTAATTGACATTTGTGGAACTAGTCGATAACTTAAGGTTTTATCTTGAAAATAAAATTATAATAAAAGTACAAATTATGGATGTATAGATTCATGTCGACTCACTCACCTGACTTATGGTATATATATTATTTAGTAACTTACTCAAGACAAATTCAATTTCAACCAACCTTTTCCTGCGAAGTGAATATGGATAGCCAAGGTGTGGGCAGTCTTCGTCCTCCCGACTAGAACTATCTTCTGGCATGCAATGTGGATTCCCATTATTTAGAATCTCACTGACTTTACGGCCCAATGTTTCCAAATGGTCATCATCACTTAATCGTTCAGTGATTGCATTTCTGACCTCCAGCTCCTATAAAAATATTGTTTATATAAAAGTTTGAAACAAACTCAATTATTATTCAAAACAAATTGAAACATTTATTTTACAGTCTTACCTCATCTAAAGTGTTGGGTTGTGTGTTGCCATTCATACTGTCAGTAGGACTTGCAGGACCTATACTTGGACTTGGTGTAGAGTCACTGATCTCCATAGCTTCGGTTTGTGTCTCTGTATGGACCAGGTTAGGTTCCTCATCACTCCCGCTATCATACTGTAATGAATCAAATTATTCGTTATAAAATCTACACACTAGTTGAACCAGAACAAGAATTATTCAGTAGAAATATAACATAAATTTTCTTATATGGTCTAGTCAGTTTTTAGTTTAGAAGTTGACTGTTTATATGGACTACAAACAAAGACAAGACCATATGAGAAGATTAACCATTTAAATTAATGAACGGTAAGTGTTTGCATACAACAATTAATGTTGAATATACCATGTTCATTAGCAAAAAGCTGTAATATAAACTAAGATGTGCTGTAAAATGTGAGATTTTTAATAAAAATAATAATAATTTATGACTTTGATTATAGAGGTTAGTGTACATAAAATGTGAAATACAGGGAATGTGAAATACAGAGGTAAACCTTTATTTTAAGAATCCATTAAAAACTAACTCTAATGTAACCAAACACGCTGTAACAAATCAACAAAAACACAGGCAATAGTCTTGACCCTGGAGGAAACCGAGTCTACCCTGTACTTTTACCTTAGCGCATGCGCGAATTGGCAGTCGGTTCTTTGTATCTCCGCACTAGTTCGTGTTTGAACAGGCTTTTGTTTTTTGTATTAACTTTGAACTTCAGAGGCTAATGGGGGATAAAATTCAAATTTTAGAGGTTGACTTAGAATTAAAGCAATGAAATTTGAATTGTAGAGGCACATGTAAAACAAATTTTGAATTTTAGAGGCTATATGATATTGAAAATACTAAGAATTAATGGAATATTTATTTTCAAATATTAGAAAACCTCTGAGGGGAAGTGACAACAGTTGCAAATTGCAGAGGTTTTTGAATTATCGAGGTTCAAATTAGCGAGGTTCTACTGTATATTAAAACTAATTGTAAGTTAATTCAGATAAAAAAAGAGATTATAATAAATGTATAAATCAATGGGGCTATAGTAAATTGTATATTTAGTTCCTTCAAATTAGGAAAAATTAAAGAAAATTTTCCTAAAGCTATGAGACCTGTAAAACATTAAATATTTGGGGTCTCTATTTTCACCCCCCCCCTCCCTGTTCTAAAACAGGATGGTTTTTGAGAAAAATATATATATATATTAATTTTAGCGTTTTTCAACTTTTTTCTATTTTAAGGAAAACTATGCATTTTGGTGAAAAATATCACGGGAGAAAAGTTGTACAGCATAAAATTTTCTACACATTATGTTTCTACGTTTTCTTCTAACGCCGCATAGTTACACTGCTACAGGGCACGGAAAAAAATATGTAAAGACTTTTGCAATTTTTTTAGTGAATTTCCATAGGAATTGCAGTAGTAAGACCTAAAGTCGGAATTGGTCATTGAGCATCGATCATAGTCCCCAGAACATGTTTTGGGATATCATTAAAAATTATACATATACATGTGTGTTCGCATTCAAACGGCCGTATTGTACGTCTGATTTGGTTCAAAATTGTTACACATGTTGGTTTTCTAAGTGGATCGATCGAGTTCGTTAGCCAAAAAATCCAACTACCCGAAAGCACTTTTTTTGACAGGAAGTAATATTTTTCTGATTATGTTTTTTTACACGACCTATAAGTCCTATTTTTATAAGCCCGTCTGATTCCCACAAAACAAAACATACGTTATGACCTCGGATTATGGACTCCTTTTCTTCAGTCGCAGCGGACAAACTTGCTTTAGAAAACCAATGAGTGAATTAAATTTGAACCGAATCAATAGGGTCATTAGAGTGCAAACATTTACATATATACAATTTTTAATGATAACCCAAAACGTATTCTGGGGACCGTGATCGGTGCTCATTAACTATTCCCAACATTAGGTCTCACCATAAGAGTCATTGCAATGGTTCATCTTTCCTATGGAAATTTGCTGAAAAGGGCGCAAAAGTCTTTACATATTTTTTTTTGTGCCCTCTAGCGGTGAAACTATACAGAATTGGAAAAAAAAACTTGGGAGACAAAATTTGTAATAAATTGTATTCTGTACAACTTTGCTTCTCTTGATATTCTAGTTTTTCCTTAAAATAGAAAAAAAGCGAAAAAAGGCAAAAATTAAATATACACTATTTTGTATTGAACACTGAGGTAAAAAAGTAATTTTATACACAGTAAAAAATAGAAACTTACTTATTAACACTTTGAAGCCTATGCCCGAGTATACCTCGGGGCAGCGTTTATAGCATTTGTCTGAACCCCGAGAATAGCACGGGGCACTCTTTTTAATTCTTTATTAATACGTAGTAAGTGTATACTCGGGTTTCGTCTGCTTGCAATGATTTAGTAGGTCTATAGTTTAATTCCAGCTGTTCCTTATTGCGCTATTCCTTGTTTATCTAGAATATTACAGCTGATATATTGAATATTGGAACAGCTGTTTATGGTTATGTTGGCTTACTAGACGCTTTGTTTACACAAATATAAATATTTCTTTTGTGCAGTTATTTTGATTATTTTGAAAATATTTATGTGTTGTAGATTATTATTATACATTGTTATTGTTATAAATTAAGTTTCATGTGTGTTTATTTGTGAAATGGGTTCTCTAAAATGGGTTCTAAAACATTTTTTTATTTTTCAATATATACTTCTTTTTCAAAAAAGTATAACATTCTTGTATATATTATTATTATTTTTATATTTATATCATATTAAACAACATTTTCTGCTCTTTCCAGTGATATATATATATATATATATATATATATGTTTCTAGTAAATAAAGAAATTAACAATACTATGATTTTTAGAAATAATGTTAAAATGAACAGGATTCCATGACAAAGCAGGCCATAAGGCGGTAGGCTTCAAAGTGTTAAAGAAATCGTAAATAGCTTTTTGTTTAACTACACTGCAACGTTTATGAGCTGCAATGTCATGCCAGGGGGATACGGCAGTGCCGGGAAAAGTTTGTTTCGATGTTATTTTTGTATATACAGTAGAAGTTGGATAATTCGAACGTCTTTAATTCGAAATAACTGTTAATTCGAAGTTTCTGTTCGGACCCTTGAACTTTATATGATATCAATGTAAAAAAATTATGGATAATTCGAAGTCAACTTCTTTAATTCAAAGTTCTTTTTTCAACACTAAAAATAAATCTTGTGCTGTGCAAGGGATTGCTGGATAAATAGGTCACTGTCTGGTAGAAAGGGGGCTGGACATAGGGGGCAGGACTTACGAGTAGGTCACTGTCTGGTAGAAAGGGGGCAGGACTTAAGTGTTTGTACACGTATTGTAACTCTAGATGCAGAACCGGTTTCCAAGAATTTTGCCTTCCGAGAATTCTGTATAGGTACCGATACTGTAGTTTGTCATTGATACTCTGTCTGTTGTTAATTCTCGACAAAACCTTTTGTAAACAGAACAATGATATTGGTACTTGTACTGTGCATAATTCTATCCCACTTATATGAACAACACAACGTTACGGTTATTCCCCCCCCCCCAACATGACTTTAGTTGTAAAGCCAATGGATCAGGGTCACAATCAATGCTATTTGTGGCTCGAATTACACGGAACCTCGGATTATCGAGACTCGAATTGCCGGGACCTCTACTGTTATATATTTCTTAAAAACCACCCTTTTTTAGAACAGGGAGAGGGAGTGAAAATCATGTTTAGAGAGCAAACTACTTAACTTTTTACAGGTCTCATAGCTGTATTTCTATAAAAATACAGAAATTTTAGGAAAAATTTCTATAAAACAGTGATTTTTGACTAATTTTAAGGAACTAACATTTAAAAGTACAGTATATGTGATGAAGCTAGACGTGAGGTGTAACAGCTCTCAGTTACATTCTTTGTAAGTTAGTCAACCATGGACTCTTGAACCATGCAGATGTGAGTATTAAAAAATGTTAACAGCGCCATAAAAATAGAAATATAACAGGTAACTTTATCGGATGTTAAGCATCACGAATTAATGAAAATTTATAAATGATTGACTTTAAAACGAGGATCGATTATCACGTGAACTATGGTGTGCCAAGTTTTAAAATTGGTCTTATAAGAAACGGAAATTTTGAGGATCCATTATCCGGAATGTAGTGATTGAAAGTTCTGAATGAAATTTGAAAAGATATAAGATAAGGATTGTAACTGAAAATTTTAAAATTTGTAATATGTATAGATTACAATTTTATCTTAAATTAAGCCTGATTGAGCCTTAACTTGTCTGTTAAGTTGCCTTGTCTGGGCTCATGTTTTAGTTTTGTTTCAATTGCATTAATATTTATAGTTTATATGAAAGATAATAAATGTATGTATAATTAAAAGTAGATTAAAAATTTTAATATCCCTTTGATCATTTATTGGAGGAATGACACCTACATTCAATGAAGTACTTATAACATCATGAACAAAATCTCAGACACAGAGATTTAAACAAAAATAACCTAAAAAAAATTTGAATAAATTTATTTCATTAATTAATTATTACTTAACATCATTAATTTTAATTGACTTGTACAATTTAGTGATGTAGTTTGCTATTACATCCCAATGAGGGAATTCCCACCAGAACAATCTTTAGTAACTGACATACCACAAGATGGTAATTCCTGCACAAATGCTTCTGGAACAATTTTTTAGTTTAGTGTTAAGTAACAACCCAAATATTAGAAAAATAGAAAAAGTGTAAATACATATAAATGATTATATTACAAAATTATTTTCAGAAGCATAAACAGAAAATTAAAAAAGATATTTAAATTATTAGAAATATTAAGAACTTACAATTCGCTCTTTAGCAGGACTAGCTCGAGGTGAAATAAGACTGACTTTCCGCATCCTTACCCTTCTTGGACGACCTGGTGGTGCTGGAACTGCAACTGATTCAGGTCTTGAACATCCGTTCAACTGAGCGTACAAAGACGCTTTCACCGGGCTCTAAATGGAACAAAAACATAAACATTAAAGACCACGCATGTATCAATCAGGATGGTAGTTTTTCAAAGTCTAAATCATAATAATCTATTTTATTATGCCTACAGCCCAGCTGGATTGTTAATAATTAATTACTAATTAATTACCTTGTTTTGATGTACACACACGAGGTGAAATAGAACACAAACAGAAACTAAACTTCTTAGACATCTCTATAACCAAGTCTGGACGTAAACATATATTTAAAATTTATAGAAAACCCAAGCAGAACCAAACCATCCCATATCGCATAAATTACCACGTACAATAGTTAGTACAAATTATTAGGCATCCCCATGAATTCAGAAAATTTCTAACAGGAGATCAACACTATAAAATATATTGCCGCTTCCAATGATTACAGCACTTCATTTCAATAGAGCCCTAGAACACACTGCACATACAATTTTCCGCAAACAACTTACCACCTGGCATATAGGACTTATAACAGTTTGAAGAAAGTTTTAAAACCACCAAAAATAAAAGACCCGGACCATTTTAACAGCAGCAGGGTAGGGTATATCATCTAACGTGCAATGAGTGCCCAAAAACGTACATAGGCCAAACTGGACGCACGTTTAAAACCCGCTTCAAAGTGCACGTTCCTTCCTCTAAGCGATCCGCCACCAACAAAAGAGACTCCAAGTACACCGAACATTTAACTGACACAAACCATAGTTACACAGACATTAACAATAATTTTAAAATATTACATGACTGTAACAAAGGCCCACTAATGAATGCACTGGAGGAGTTCCACATTTACAAAGTCCAAAAACATAACCCCGACCATAAATTAAAATTTCACTCCCATACCATTTTTGATTTGATTGACGTTATAGAAACCATTCCTGTGGTTCACGATGTATAGATTGTGTACAATTCAAGAACGGAGACCCTGATCTGGTGACTATTAATCAATAGACGATCGAGTGCTTTCGAGAACGGTCACCAACAACGCACGTCGCCCGTACATGTACAATTTTAAATGTGAACTTGTTTGTGTTGTTTAAGTGTGTTTTAATGTGTGTTTTTATATATATATATTTGAAAATGACTGACAGATAGTCGAAACGTGTCAGATGTAGTGAAATAAACTATATTTAATTAAGGATTGTTCGACTGCGTCACCTCAGAACAAGGTAATTAATTAATTCATAATAATCTATAAACCAATCATTATTGTTTTAACAATCCTTTGAATTTTTGAATTGGAATGTTATCAAAACCATTTTATTTCAAATATATAAATCTCATTATTATAATAGGGTTCAATTACTATTCAACCTAATTATACAAACCAGATTTTGTCAGATTGCTTCAATATTATAATTAACAAAATGACACCAAACAAACCTAAATTTGAAAAAAATGATCTACACATTGTCTTTTCTCTTAAATGAAATGAATTAATGAAACAGACTGACCGATTCATTACTGAATACCAAAACTAACTACTAACAAAAATGATGAAAGTCCCAAATGTTTTGTTGATTCATCATCATCATCATTGAGATTAAATATTTGCACATTAATTTAAATTATCACTATCTTTTACTGAGGCACTAATTAAACCCAATTTATATACTGCTCTAAATCCCTGATGCTTCAAACTGTGTAATTCCTCGTCCAAACAACAATTTATAGTAGAACATTTACATTTTAACTGATCAGTACATAAAAATGGCTAAGTAATTTTAATTTAGTTTTTTTAATTTTTTAACAGAATCAGGAAGGGTTACATATTAAGAACATTTCCTCGATCTTACAACGACTTCTTAAAATATTTGACAAAAAAAACAGATTTTGTAAAAAATTTACTTAACCATCTCAACGTTTTCTATATACAGTACTTCCTTTTTATTTGTTTATAAAGTTTAGTTATTAAACATTTCAATATTAATGTAACATAAAAAAACTAAATTGTAATTTCATTGAGTATGTTCTTTAATTAAATAGATCCTGACTATTTTACAAAAAATTAAGACTTTATCTTGGGGAAATAGTTAGTTAAATTAAATTTTTGAAGTTAAAATAAACATACAAATTATTGCCTTTATTTTAGGAGACAAATTTGAATACATAAATACATTCAAATAATTGTATTATTAATGGATTAGCTTTAAGTGTTTTAAAATCTGCCTGGTTAATCTTTGCCATTTCAAATATAATCTGGACGATTTCTGCTTCAATACTTTTCCAAAATAAACAAAGAATATAATAAGACTATTACACAATTAATTGTACTACATTGAATACTCTATATTTAGGAAAGACCATGCCAATAAAAGTTAAACTAAAACTGATGTTGACTATGTATGTAGGCTTAGTAATGCTTATATCATAAAGTACTTACGTCATATCCACAGACAACAGGCTGCAAATCAAATAGCTTAGTCTATTATCAATCTCTAATTATATACAACTAACATTTCTCTGAGCTCATTAAACTGCTATTTATACCATCACATTTTATTTACTACTATGTATGGTACTGCAAAATATAAACTTTTTTATATAGTGCTAAACATTTTTTTATTTATAGCTAGCTCATTTTTCAAATACAAAAACTGAGACCCATACAGACCAAAATATTTAAAACCAGACAAACACTAATGACCATGCCACACTAATTAACACAAATAAACCTTGGACAAATTATTTCAATGATAGTATAAAATATTTCTTCATAAAGTAAACTCAATAGCATTCCTCTTGTATGTTTTTATTACAGAAAGTTCAAGATTTAGTTTGTTAAAATTTTGTTTATTGATAAATAAATAATGAAAATGTATTTTTATTAAATTTGTGATTTTTAAATCGATTTTGTTTATTATAATATAATATTCTATAGAATATAATATAGTACAATACCTTATATTTTTCTATCAGTGACCGCTTTTTATTACTTTTTTGACACGTTTCACTACCCCATCAGAAAATCCCTTGTTGATTAAAGGTTGTCAAAACATTAAGATAAAAAAACACAAATACATAAAAGAACAACACTTTTAAAACACAGTTAGTAGGTGCACACCTTATGGCAACTGGACATCAACTGCCTCTCTGTTATCTGTGCGCACTCAAAACTATTATTTACCAAGACTTGAACACCCTATAAGAATCCAGGAAGCCCGCAGTAAATAATAGTTTAGAGTGTGCACAGATAACAGACGGGCAGTAGATGTCCGGTAGCCATAATATGTACACCTACTAATTGTATTTTAAGTATGTTGTTTTATGTGTTTGGGTCTTTTTACTTAATGTTTTGACAACCTCCAATCAACGAGGGATTTTCTGATGATGGGGTAGACATCCCGATAAACCTCAAAGAAGTAACAAAAAGAGGTCACTGATGAAAAAATCTAAGGTGTTGTACTTTATTACATTATTATAATTAGAGACCTGGATACTAGAAAAATGAATTTTTATTTTATATAGAAGTTTGTATTAAATATAAATACATTACTAATGAGCAAGTTTCATTTTTTGACTTCAACATAAAAATATGAATTTTTTAGTAAAATACTAATATCAAGAAAAAGCAAGATTAAGTTTTAGGAATAAGTAAGAATCTAACTTGTAATCTCGAGAAGAGAGATGTTAATTACAATTTTCAATCATTAAAAGAAATAGGTTTAGTTTTAGGGTATGGTAGTACTTAATTAAGTCAATATTTTTGGATTACTATTCATTCTTTCTGAAAGTTATTACAAATTTATTGTATATTTTCAGTTGTGATTTAAGGTTATTAATCAAATCTGTACATTACATATGTTTTTTCTTGTCACAACTCGAGAATTCAAGACCTTGCACACACCTAAAATACTTATTACAAATAAAATGAAACTATAGTAAATTATTTTTAAAATTAAGTACTAACTTGATGAGGAGTATCAGGACTGGTCGATTGGTGTTCGGGTGAAGTAGGTGTTGTAGAGTCAGATTTATGTCGAATATTGAGTCGCTCTTGTGCTTTCAGCAGTGGCCTAACTAAACGCTTCTTACACATTTTATGACTGGATGAATGTTTTTCTCTTCTGAAACATAAACACCTACAAATGTTTTCATTTGCACTTGAATATTAGTAAAGTAGCATAACTAAAGCCGCGGTCACACTAGCCGCGACCAGGCAATGATAACCACCCAGGTTTTTCACCTTTAAAAATTAAAAAAAAAAAACTAACTAGCCACTGGTAATATCGCCAGCAGGCAGCGGAGAAGAAAGGGTTCTCATTAGAATATGCAAGACTAGTTAAGTAGCCGCTAGTACAGTTGCTACCGCACAAGTTTTCTTCGATTGTTTCACCTTTCATTTCTGTAAGTATCACGTAAGCTTTTTATTTTCAATGGCAACAAACCTATTTTTAAGTCCTCATTGCTGAAATTCTTGTAATAAGTCACTACATGCTGCATCTTTGGCATTTCTGTTAGTGTAGTCTGCAGAATAAGCGTAATTTTGGTACAGGCAAGGATAATTTTGGAATAAATCTAAAAATGTTATAATGTCTTTGCCCGACCAGTTGTTTGTGTCAACCATATTCACTTTATTCATGAAATGAAATATTATAAAATATACAACACTATGTAAAACCAACACACGTCTTATTTCACCAGCTGCTAGTGAGCTACTAGGGGTTCACATTGGCTGCCTGCGCCAGCAAGGAAGTCACGTGCTAGCAGTAAAAAGTTAAACATGTTTGACTTCTGTTTTCGGCTAGTAGATATTAGCCCTCTGGCGTTATCCAGCCGCTGGTTCTGGGTCAGACTACGCTGCTTGCTGGCAATATTACCAGCGGCTAGTTAGTAGCGGCTGCTAAACAGCCTAGTGTGACCGCGGCTTATGAAATCTCGCAATGTGGTGGCACTGTTGTGAGCCAGATAATACTACGTATACTATTGAATTTTTTACTATAGACCTTTGGATTTCTATCGCTACATACAAAATGTATTTTAAAAAAAAATTAATTACCGGTACATCATTAGATTTGTTACTCTGTTCTGTATTTAGTCATATGAAAATATATTTTTATCATTTATCAATTTACAAAGCTTTTAAATAAAGTAGAAAATATAGTTTCAGGTTTTTACTATCACATTGCCTGCTTACTAAACAATAAACTGACTCAGCTAAACTTAAATACATTTATAGGTCTAGCTGTTCACCACTATTTCGGAACAGCAAACACTTTACATTTAACATAAATATAATAATAGTAAATAACTTGTGAACTATTTTTCTGTACATAAGATTATAAAATACTATTTGTTCTAGATCATGCCAACCTATATTGTACAGCTCTCACATAATTTCAAAATAATATTATAACGTAAAATGTTATAAAAATAAAATTATGATGATTAAAACTGTTAAAAAAAATGTGGTCGAAAAATTTGAAACAAATATAAAAAAAATGTTCAAATTGATAAAAAACTATATATGTGGATTATTACTCACCTATATTTTATTATTCTTAATTACGTTTAATACTCTTCTCACTTTTCAACTTCAATTGTAAATATTCATCTCATTATTCAACCTCCACTACAAAAATACTCACTGTTCAAACCACCTTAGTTTCAACTTACAAATCAACACTTTACCTCAAAAACTTCCTTTACTTTAACTCTTAAAAAACTCAATATTCCACATATAAGGTATCTCTATGCTTTTCTACTTTTAATTATGCATATCATAATTTATATAAAACCTTTATTACCAATTTAATTTCTCAGGTTGTGAATCCTTGACTGTGAAAGTACACGCTAGATGGAGGTATGGCAAATAATGAAATCTAAGACATTGTGACGAAACAACTATGTTTTTTACTCACTCATTTTAAGAAAATAATTGTATACAAACAAATTTATTATTATCATGTGAATTAAGTAAGACAAATTTTCAAGACTTAACATAAGATACAATTTATAACCATGTGAAATAGGCTAAGACGCAATTTAAAGTTAAAGTGAAATTATATATGAAAAAGTTAAATTTTGAATGCAGACTGAAAACTATCGTATATATGGCCATTAAAGTTTATAAAATTGTTTGAAAAGTTCAATTTACACCTAGGATTTGTTTGAAAATTTGAAATACTTCCTCACACAAGAAGGTCTACGCAATAGAAATGAAGCCACATGGTCGCCAACAGATAAATTCAATTTACTTCACAATTACTCGTCGAACTTCAACGCCGAAGCGTACACCAACGTTGTACCACTAAAAGTTTACTTTAATCCATCCATTATCACTCTCCTGCACTAAAAAACCATATTTTTGTAAACGTTACTTTTACAACACACACCAGTTCAACTTATTTAAACGCCATCTTGTCTCTTAAACTTGCGGTACAAGGCCTTTTTGATCAACTTAACGTTTCACTGTACACCAGATCCAATTCAGATCTACATTATGTATTGATATAGACGTTTATATGTTATACGTTTTTTATATAATATGGTTTTCTTCAACTTTATAAATTTAATTATTGAAAATGTTTGTTATGTGACTATTTATATTATTACTCTTCAAATTGTTCCTTTTATACGCACCACTGTTTTTGTTTTATGACAAACTTTTCTTTACTTAAACACATTATATACCTTTACTCATTAATGTTTTTCTTTTTGTTTATTTAATATTTAAGTCTGCTCTTTCAATTCTTTATATTATAGTCTGCTTAATTTTAATTTTACGTTTATTTAAGTCATTTAGTTTTAATTATTTTGCGTCTTAAATTGATTTATACATGTATATATGATTTATTAAATATTGATTACTGAATCTTGCGTCTCTTTAGCTATTAGGCCATTGTTCCTTGTTTTAGACGTAATGGGAATTTACTTGCATTTCTATATATATTTCTGTTACATGGCCTGGATATGTCACAATATCAATAGCAGAAAATAAATATTATATGCTACAGTTGTAGGGAAAACATTTTCAATACAATCATGTTCTTTAACTTTTTCTATCAATGATAAAAGAACTACTTTAGACCGTAAATTATGAAGTGATTATGTTGCGCACAACATCTTCCGCAAACAAGGTTACCACCTGGCTTATAGGACCTATAATAGTTTAGAAAAAGTTTTAAAACCACCAAAAACAAAAGATCCGGACCATTTCAACAGCAGTGGGGTATATCAATTAACATGCAACGAGTGCCCAAAAACGTACATAGGCCAAACTGGACGCACGTTTAAAACCCGCTTCAGAGAGCACGTTCCGTCCTCCAAGCGATCCGCCACCTACAAGACAGACTCCAA
>JAGFPH010001132.1:94687-104970 GCA_018207615.1 Philaenus spumarius
CACGTTCCGTCCTCCAAGCGATCCGCCACCTACAAGACAGACTCCAAATACACCGAACATTTGATTGACACAAACCATAGTTACACAGATATTGACACAAATTTAAAAATATTACACCGATGTAACAAAGGCCCATTAATGAATGCATTGGAGGAATTCCACATTTATAAAGTGCAAAAACATAATTCCGACCATTTACTGAACAATAAATTAAAATTTCAATCCCATACCATTTTTGATTTGATTGCCAAAATAGAAACCATTCCTGTGACTAACGATGTATAGATGACTACTCAATAACGGAGACCCTGATCTGGTGACTTTTAATTATTGACGATCGAGTGCTTTAACCTAGTGCTTCGTGAACGGTTACCGGCAACGCGCGTCGCCCGTATATTTTAAATGTGAACTCGTTTTGTGTTGTTTAAGTGTTTTATTGTGTGTTTTATGTATATTTGAAAATGACTGAATGATAGTCGAAACGCGTCATATGAAGTAGTAATAGACTACTTTTCATAAACATTAAGGATTGTTCGGCAGTATCACCTCACAAACAAGGTAAATTAATTAGTAATAAACTATTTAGTTTTAAGACTTCCTTTTTTGTAGATTTTAGATTTAAAATGGATGAATATTATAATTGTATTTTCTTTGATATACACCTGTTAAAAATTTTATAAATATATACAGGACTGCATTAAGGGCGGAGCGGTTGGATCGATTGCTCCAGGGCTCAGCGACTAAGGGGGCCTCAAAGACTTTTTAAAAATTACTAAAAAAACATTTCAACATAAAAATTTAAGAATTGCTATAAAAATATTTCAACATAAAAGTTTAAAAAAATGACATGAGTCATTCCTGTACAATTTAGAACCTTTTTGAAAATGTTGAGATGGGGCCCCCCCATCATAAAGATAACACAACATTTATTATGAGGCAACTAAATTATCCGTAATTATAATATACTGGAGAAATTCTTAAAGTTCATACCCATTTTCAACCATACAGGCAAATCATTCGCAAGTTCTGTCATTGAAACCCTCGTTGAGTACAGTATTTTCCTTGCCGATTGCAGAGGACAGTCTTATGACAATGCCTACTATATTACAGGAAAATATGAGGGTGTACAACCTCATATAAACTGTTGTAACGAATTGGCGGTTTCTGGTACCATGTGCGGCAGAATCTTTGAACTTGGTAGAGAAAACTACTGTGGAATGTTGGCGAAAAGCTTTAGATTTTTTTACCCAACTCCATCTCAGTTACAATGTTTTTAGTGGGACACCCCGTCGCGTCGTTGGAATTGTTTGAAATCCAAAGTAAAAGAAAACTCTGCCACCTTTGAAACTCTCAAAGTACTATCAGAAACTTGATGAACAGCTAATGTGGTGCATGTGCTATCGTCAGAAAGTGCTATGAAGTTTTAAAAGACGTTATTGGGGTGGACCCACCTGAAAGCTAAGAGACAAAAAAAGATCCAAATCAACTTGTAAAGAAGATGGCATCACTTGAAATGTATCTTATGGCGTTGCTGTAGGACACAATTTTGAAAAATATTGACAAGACCAGTAAATATCTGCAATGTGAACGAATGGAACTAGCAGAGACTGTTAAGGTGCCTGAAACCTTATCTTTGTAAATATCTTCATTGCGAGACCAATTTGAAGATTTTGAAAGAAAGGCAAAGGAGGAAAAGAAGAAGGATGAAATCAGAAGAAAGTTAGTTTTCTCCAACTCCAGACCCGCCAGTGGTCTTAATCCGGACCTGAATGTATATCATTTTATATTTACTTTAGCAATTATTTATACTAGTCCCTCTTGGATGTCATTCTAAACAATTCTACTACAGCTCAGTACATATTGAGTAAATAAACAGTATTTGATTCAATACTTACTTAATGAGTTCTTTCTCCCTTTGCTCTAGTTGAAGCAACACTGCACTCAACTCCAGGTAAAGATCATTTGCACGTTCCAACTTCCTTTCATAATGTTCTCGGATATCTTGTGCATGCTTCAGTTCCTCTTTACGTTTCTTTATTAAGTCTTCTTCAAACTTTGGCAAATGGCTGCCATTGGACTGCATCTGCTGCATATGTAATCTGACTTCTTCTTTCCAAGTAGCCTGAATAAATAATATTGTAATAATAATTCATAGTTCTACTACAGGTAATAATTAAAAGAAAAACAATATACTAAATAGACAGGTCTGCTAAATAAAAACTTAGGTTTAAGCATTAAAATCGTAATCCATCAATGGATGAAGTCTGCCGAAGATAGACGAGAGTTGAGCTGTGGTCATAGAGGCCAAGGTCATAAATATAGTGCCGCAGATTAAGATTAGGGATCAATTAGTCTTTAGCTCTCTAGTTTGTGAAGTGAAATTAAGTTAAAGTTTTTAGTCTTACTTAAAGTGAGGTGAATAAAATACCAGTTAGCAAAAATCAGAAAATTTAACCAAAACTTAAAAACTGTCATGTGTGTATTAATACAAACTAATAACAGCCATTGCAATTAGACAATGTATAAACTAGTTAAATTGTACTACAGTATTGTTATACTAATATGTGCTCATCAAACATTGAAGTACCTTTTTCAGTATGAATTATAAAAGGAGAGGAATGAAACTTATATCATCGGAAAGGTTCTTTCTGTGCCATGCAAAAACAAAAATCATGTGTGTATGTTGCCACTAACCCGGGTAAAATCAAATAACATAAAATTGTGTTGTTAAGCTGTTTTATCTGTTATTGTATGCAGTTGGTTGCAATGGCAATTAATATAAAAATGTATTTTTATAGGTCGTGGCTTTATATTTTTCACATACACATGATTTTTCTAAACAAAGTGCTTCAACAATTAAGTGAAAGCATTTTGATCACATTTATGGCTGTATGAGCTAATGACCTTTTGCCTTCCCTGCACAGAAAAATATTTGAAACAAAAAATTATACAAATACTTAGCGTTGTTTCCATTTCTTTCAAATTGAATTTTCACTTATCTTTATTTATTTGTTAAATTATTCTACCGTTTATTAGTTGATGTTTACTTTTAAGGAATTCATATGTTTACTAAATATTTATCAATAATTCAATCAAACTTCCTTTTTGCCTTTTACCACTCTTTTCGTATCATCAAGGTACCAATTAAGAATTGCGTACAAATAAATTCCAATTATTTATGTGAAAAACAAGTTGAATTTCGTTATTTGAATGAGTTTGAATACTTTACAAACACAACTAGTCGAATTTCGACCACAGGATCGATTGCAAAAAATCAGACAAGAAAATTGCCAAAGAAAAAATAGAAGTTTCATAAAATAAAAATTGATTTTAACAGTTAAAATAAGAAATGTTTCATTTATAAATTCACCCATAAGTACCAAAAATTATATTTACTAAATCTGAAAAATGTAAGAATTATTTTGCATGTTGATTTTAAAAGTTAAGTTGTAAATAATGGATGTTATTATTATTTTTCATGGAAGTAAACAAACATGCAGTTTTTTATAAGTTCAAAAGGCACAGATTGGAGGGCCAGTCAAATTAAGTGTTGAAGTTTAAAAAATTTTATAAATAACTTGTTTCTTCAACAGACCCAAAAGTTTAAATTTGTAATTTTATGGTTTGCAAAGGTTATCACTTTTACATATTTTCATTAAAAACTCAATCTATAGTTTAGAAAGTTTGGGTTGTTACCTGCGTCCTGAAATATTCCTCTGGAGAACTACTCAATACTTCTGCTGACGCGATATCAAGGTGCATGAGTATGTGTTTGAATGAAGGTCTGTTACGAGGTTTTGCACTCCAACATTGCTTTACTAATAGTCGAAAACCATCAGGACACGAAGACGGAATAGGCAAATGTAGAGAGTTACTACCGACACCCCAGATAATGGCAGAAGAATCAACATCTTTGTAAGGAGTTTCACACGTCAAGAGTTCCCATAACACCACACCATAAGACCTGCCATTACAAATGAATAAAGAAGGTTAGAGTAAAATTAAAATAGGTATAAGTTATCCTCTGAAAAATTATTTGTTACATTTTCCTAGCATTCTTTTTCAGTTTTTCCTTCTTTTAATAGTTTTCTATTATCAAGTTTGAGTTTGTCTGGATATCTATCTTGAGTATCAATTATTTTAAATTGGAATGTAAGAGTTTGTGATGAATAATAATATTCATTGTTGATAAAATACAGAAAAAACTTGATAACCGTAACACTGCAACAACAGCAACAAAAAGACAAAATTCGTTCCAATGCAATACACACCAATTTTTGATCAGCAAGTCCGCAACTCTTTCAAGAAATACAATTACAACATAGCTTACAGAACAAAAAACAGTTTATCACAATATTTCAACCACACAAAAAATAACTAAGACCTATACAACAATAGTGGCATATACAAACTAAATTGCAGTGATTGTGATAAATATTACATCGTACAAACAGGCAGAACATTTAGAGAAAGATTTAAAGAGCATATACCTAGCAGCAGAAACAATAGAACTACAAACTCAGCATTCACAGACCATTTAATTGATAATATGCATTCTTACACCAGCATACAGGATAATATGTCAGTGATACATAAAATAAATAAAGGCCACACCATGAACGTCATTGAAGAATATGTGATTTATAAACACCACAAAAGCAATCCAGAAAAAATCTTAAGTGAAAAATTGAATTTTTCTTCCAATTGCCTTTATGATCTAATATTTTGCCAACAGCATAAAATCAAAGAGACAAAGCAAATCTAGTAGAGCACAAGGTACAATCTGATAAGAATAGAACAGAGCTGCACCTTTATCTTTCCAAATCAGTCTTGAAGGAAGTAAACTAGAATGAGGTACCTCTTAAGTGTAGCAAATCTGAACAAACCTATTTATTTATGTGACGTGTACAAAAAATGTACGAAAATATGTGTAAATTTATGTGTTGTGTATATATAATTGTTTAAGTGTGCATAGATAGCTGGCCTGATGATGCTGCCTGTGGCAGTGAAACATGTAGCCACATAAAAGGTAAAGAACAAATACTGACTACATTTGACAAAATATAAATAATATATATAAATAATAATATGTTATTATTATAAGACTTCATAGTAAATTTATACTCTATTAAAAAAAAGATAAGTTTTAAATTAACTCGAAATTATTAATTTATCCGATAACAATGAAACTTTTACTAATCCTTTAAGCACTGTCGACTGAGTAACAATAGCCTTTATTTGATCATGTTTTTCTTTAAAAAATAGCTTGAGCAGTAGGTGCAAAAGTTTTGTGAAATCAGTATTGTTCAGCTGACCTTTATGCTAAATTGTTAAAGATAAATAAAAAAATAAGTGATAGAAACGTTGGTAAGAAAAAGATCAACTAAAACATCTCTGGCAGTATATGTCTACCCATTGCAGTTTTCTTATGATATCACTGGTCGTCATCTTCATTACTGTTGGTATAGCCGTACCAATGATATATTTATACACTATTACTTGCCTGAGCAACATGTAAACAGTCAATACTTGATAGTTGTTTCGCTTATCTATCAGACATCATCAGAACAATTTATTATAACACTAATTAAAGCTAAGTTGTGAAAATAAATTTAGCCAACACACTAAAATGTACATTTAAAAAAAATTTGACATATTATATAACATTTAACGACACAAGAGTTGGGATAATAAAAGTGGATAGTCACTCACTATTTATTATGCATTTTAGTCTAAGGGCTAAATGTGTTTTTACAACATAATTTTAATTAAGTATTGTGATGTTCTGATGATGTCTGACAGATAGGCAAAAGAGCTATCAACTATTGACTGTTACATGATTGCTCAGGCAAGTAATTAATAGTATATAAATATTATCACACATCTTCATTAGTCCAACTGGCATAAACTGATGTTAAGTAAAAATATCAGTAGTCTAGCAAGGGTTCTCAATCTTTTTCAAAGACTGTACCCCTTAATGAAAAATTAAAATTTTGTGTACCCCCTTGTTATCGGAAGGGTGGGGGAGGGGGGTATAACTAAAAATTAAAAACACATTTTACATAAAAAAACACAATATATTTGAAACACATTACAAAAAATTAATGAGAAGGATGAGCTTGCTTCTTTTTACATATTTCTCAATGTTTGGATCAAATTTTGTTCAGTACAGTAGAACCTCGATAATTCGAGTCGCAATAGTTCGAGGGTCCGGGTATTTCGAGCTGTATTCGGAAAATTAAATAACTGCTTTTTTCGATATTATAAAGCTTTTAAAACATCCATTGTAATGTGCCTGCAAAATTAATGTATTACCGCCACCCCGTTGTACGTTTAAAATGCCGTAGGTAATGACTCAACATTGGGTATTGCCGCCGCCGCTTATATCTCATGTTATCTGAGTCCTTCTCAACCTCTTGCTATTCTAAAAATAGTTCAGTTGTAGACTGTCAGTTATCTTGGAAGTATGCGCGCTTCGCATATATCTTTGTTGTGTAACACTGTGCACCACTGCGTTATGGCGAACAACAAGCCGAGGGTGATGCCGACCGACATGATGCTACTGAGACGATGACGTGACATTGCAGCTCAAAATCAAGACTCTATTTTGAAGCAAAAACCATTGGACTGTTTTTTAAACTTTAATTGTGTGTAGTGTTGTACAATAATGTTGTGTGTAATCTACAGTGTATGTACAGGACTTTCTAGATATTTAAACATTTTATTGTAAATTAAAACATTAAAAAATATATTATTCTTCATTTTTTCCATTTCTTCGCCTATTCCGAGTTTTTTATAGTTCGAGTTAGTCAGCCCCAATTAGTTTAAATAATCGGGGCTCTACTGTACAACCTTAAATCGTCCTCAACATTAAGCTTGTTTTTGTACTTACTTTTTAGATATGTTAAGCTCGAAAACCCTCTTTCACAAAGGTATGTAGTTGAAAATCCAATAACAATCTTTACAGCAGTATTTGAAAGTTCTTCGTACTCCTTTCCAAAACTGTCCAAAAATCTAACAATGAAGCAATCAAATATTTTTTTTAACGTCGGATCACATGATAGTTCAATCAGTTGTTCCTTCTGGAATGTTGTCAGGTTGCTCAAAGATATGCTTTTTTCGTTTTCTTTCAAAAATGAGTTCAATGTTTCAAAAGTATTACAGTTGTTGTTTTCTATTTAATTTTCCCAGAGTGTTATTTTTTTAATCATTGCGTTTGTTTTGTTTTCAACATAGAAAATATCAGAAACACTACCTTGCATAGACTTATTCCAGATGTTCAGTTTTTCAAAAATATCTCTCAAATAAGCCAATCAAAGTCAGTGAGTGGTGATGATAAATTAGATTTGTGCTCTGTGAAGAAAAGATGCAATTCTTTGTAGAGCTCAAACACACGAACCAGCACGTTTCCACGTGAAAGCCAGTGAAAGTTCATGGGAACTTGCTATTCAGTGTGTAATAGCAAGTTTCCATGAAGACTACCCATATCTTGACAAAGGATCTTAAATTTGTGAGATTTTTGAGGCCTAGTTTTGATCAAATTCACAATTTTTACACTCTCGTCGAGGATTTCTTTTAACTCATCAGGAAGGTACTTGGCTCTCAAATCCTCACGGTGAAAGACACAATGAGTGAAGTTACACTCAGGCGACACTATTTTTTATACAGCCTACCAGTCCAATTATGTAACCGCTCATGGCCTTGGCACCATCCAAACACACTGACACACAGTTTTCAATAAAGCCGGTTCTCGGAAAAAAGAGAATCAAAAAGTTTGAAAATGTCTCGTCCTTTTGTAAAAATATTTAGTGGCTTACAAAATAAAAGATCCTCAAATACTTCATCCTCACGTATTCCACACACAAAAACGATTAATCGGGATAAGCCAGCGACATCTGTCGTTTTGTCAATTTGTATTCCAAACCACGGACTTTCTCGTATTGCTTAGACGAGTTGTTCTTTTGTGTTGCTTGCCATGTCACTGATTCTCCGTGAAATTGTGTCATTTGACATTTTTAATACTTTTTGCTTCTTTTTCTCCAAACATGCAAGAAACTATCTCTAATGCAGCAGGAAGAATAAGGTTTTCACCAATGGTGTGGCTTTTCCCAGACTTGGCAATTAGATAGCTAACTTTATACAAAGCTTTTTCATTTTTTTCTGCGCCATAAAAATGTTTTATAGTAGTTTTCATACTATTAAGATCTTTCAAAAGATGTTTAAAATATTCTAAATCTTTATTTACTAAATTTCCATGTTTACTTTCAAAATGACATTTCAAAAAAGAAGGTTTAATAGAGTTTTTGGATAATATTTTTGAACAAACCATGCATTGTAGAGAAGGCTCATCTGAATATACTGTCCCAGTAAATTCAAATTTTTCGTATAATTCATCATGCTTCCTTTTTTAATTTACACCCTGTGCCACTTTTTCAGGGCTTTTATTTTTACATTCGGATTGACAATTGCAATGAGGCCTACTTACATTTTAAGACGTTGAGGGTCCAGGATCTTGGTCAAGATCTTCATGACATATTTTTTGTTTGAGCCACTTATCCATTCGTAATGTTCACACTGACATTCCCACATTAATCCGATAACAACAGTCTTTAATTGTTTGAGCAGATTTGAGGTCATAATAGCAACAACCGTAATGAACGACTGATAAACAACACAGGCCAACAGGCAACGCTGCACTGACACTGATCCGAGTCAAGGAAAAAGAAATTGGCAGGCAGCGCCCCCCCCAATCACATGGGCCGATCGTAACGGTTTTGTCTGCAATGGCGCGTAGAACAGACTATAAAATAGATAACTTTCACGGAAGAAAACAAATAACCTCTTAACACTAAAACAGTTTTACATTGTATCAATCGAAAATACAGATTCTGCTCTTTAATTTGATATATAGGAATTCATACAATTGTTAAGCTACTAAATCAGTCTACAAAACTGTTGAAAACTGACCAACAGGCTGACCAACTGACTGAGGCGGGTTTATATTATGCCTTGTAATTCAAGGCATAATATAAACCCGCCTACATTGAAAACTATGGGCGTGTCGATAATTTAGAAGGCGGTGTCGAAAAGAGAAAATATTGACGACTAAGAAAGTTTGTTTCTTTTTTCGAATACTTAGGTTTTGAAGCGATTACAAGCAATAGAAAGGAGGGGTTATATGCGCCATTTATCTTCGATTGTTGCATGGAGTCAGACGTGTATAGACAACTACAAGGATGATTAAGTATTTAAATATACGTTTTAGAAAAAAAAATTTAAGTTTAAAACATTTCCTATCCAATGGTTTTTGTTTCATTGAGATTGGATGATATTTAGTGGATTAAATATTCAATTAAATCAGATGCTAGAATATTGCCGACTTGACTCGCTAAGTCAACACTTAACCTGCCCAGCGTACCCCCTGAAAATTTTGAGAACCCCTGGTCTAGAGTACAGCTAACTGGTGATGTAATGTGGAGATTGTATTTGAGACAAAAGTGATCGTCAGAAGTCATTTCCTATGTTTAAATTACCAAGCTAAACTGTGTGTACTCGTATAGTTTAATTGTTTTTTGTTTAGAATGATATCAATCAACCTACATATCATTTCAAATGTTACAGTTAAGCATTGTTTCTAATGTAAGCAGTGATCGAGTTCAGGAATAACTTCTAAACCTGAAAATCCTAAAGGAGTAAAATATTTTCCCTAAATTTATGAAGCCTCAAACATAAGACGTTTATACAAAACAAGATAAAACGAGAAAATTATAACTAAAAATGTAAATTTATTAATTTTTCTTCGAATGAAAATCTTTGAAACAAGGGTATATACACAACAGCACATTACATACAATCAGAGCACGATAGATTGTATCAAAAGAGGCCGAGGTATGTGGTGCCACGTCAGATGCATGGGATGTTTGTCGTTGCTTGGTACTACTGTTCTCAGGACAACAGCCCTTTCTTTCTCAGTGTATGATGCATCTCAAATATCTGTCTCTGGAAGACTTTTATAATTGGGGAAGTTCACAGTTATATGCCAAATACACGTGTAAACAAAAACCAACGATCTAACTAATCAAATTTGGAATAAGAATAAATGGTGACCACTCAAAGTTCGAACAACAAATATAACTCAGCATATTTTACAGCATAGGCCTATTTAATGTGAATTAGTGCACAAACACCTGTGGCATGCTACTAGTGTACAGATGATTGGTTTTAACCATTTTATCCGGGAGATAGTGCAATAACACCTGTGGCATGCTACTAGTGTACAGATG
>JAGFPH010001132.1:108006-125030 GCA_018207615.1 Philaenus spumarius
CAGTTTGATAACACTCATGACGTATGTGCCTGTTATTAAAATAACAGGGAGAATCTCAACATACATTCGTATGGCAACAGTTTGATAACAGTCTGATAGCAATATTCGAAAGCGGTTTTCGACAACAGTGTGAAAGCAGTTTGATAACACTCATGACGTATGTGCCTGTTATTAAAATAACAGGGAGTTTTCGGCAACAGTGTTGCGGCGATGACTGTTATCGCGTGATAACACTGTTATTTAGACTGTTATGTTAAATAACACCCCATCTCTAGTTGAGACGCTACAAAATGCTGATTCCCACTAAGGTGAGAGCTCTGCTTGTCGAGTCACTTCTTTTTCCTATATTTGATTATGGTTGTGTCGTTTACAGTGACTTGAAGGCAGAGGTAGCATTAAGGCTCCAGCGGGCACAAAATGCATGTATCCGGTTTATTTTCTCCATAGGTTTTAGTCAACATGTTACTCCTTTTTATAACCAATTGAAATGGCTCAAGCTTTGTTATCGAAGAGATCTTGCTTTGTTGACTGTATTATATAAGTATTTTAAAACTAATTCTCCGTGTTATTTTTCTACATTTTTTAATTTTATGTCTGATATACATAGTGTCAATACACGTTCGGCTTCTAGAATTCTCCAAATTCCCCTCCACCGTACATCCATCTTCAACAAATCCTTTGCAGTTTCAGGTTGCAGATTGTGGAATTCAGTTGTTGCCCGGGTAAGCGAGGGTTCAGGTCTATCGGAGTTTAGATTGAATGTTAGGGGGCAGTTTTTGGCCAGGCAAAGAGAGAGTGTGTGATTTCCTGGTAATACTTTCTTTTTTCTTTTTTATGTTTTGATTTACTCCAATTAATTTTATGTAATATGAATATTTTCATGTTGTATAAAATAATTTCTTTATTACTGGTCTTTTACATTCATCGAGGCACTGAAGTTTGTGGTTGTTTTTAGTTTTGTAATTTAAATTTAAAGTTTTTCTTTGTTATTAAAAATTAAAGTTATTTCATTAAAAATTTGCGTAGTTTTATAGATATGTATTGTATGTAAAGTATGTATAGTATCTATTGTGTGTGTATGTATGGATGTAGGCATGTGTATGTATGTAGGCATGTGTATGTATGTGTGTATTTCGCGGATATTTTATTTATGATTTACCTATTTTATTTGTAGCATGAGTCATGTTAGTTTATATTATTCTTTATATTTATAATTTTGTTATATTTATAATTTTGTTATTATTGTCTTTATTATAATTTTGTTATAAATTTTGTAATTATTTATGTATTTTGTTGATGGGTTCAGTAGAAGGGGCTTCATAGCCTCGACTGCGCCCAAATAAAGGCGAAAAAACAAACAAACAAACAAACTTCCTGCAAAAGCTTGGGAATGTTTTTTTTATTTCTAACATGGACTGGATACGACATCTGGTATATTGAAAAGCTTGAATGCTATGACATAAAACACATAGAATTAAAATTAATAGAGTCTTATCTAAACAATAGGAAGAAAATGGTTGTGAGCAATAATGCTGTGTCTGGTTGTGAAAATGTAGTCTCGGGTGTGTCACAAGGTTCTGTTTTAGGATCTTTCTCTGTTTTTGTTATCTTTGCCAATGACAATCAGCTGTAATATTCCCTCCAAGTCTGTCTTATATGCCAATGACAAAACACATATAAAATGGTGTTGTGACAGATGCATTATTAAAACATTCTATAGAAAAGACAAAAACCTGTTTGATGTACACCGCCTAAAGATAAATGATAGTAAGACTGAGTGTATACTGTTTTCACTCAGAAATAGAATTTATAGGTAATAGTCAGATTAAATATGTAAAACTACTAGGGTTGTACTTGGATAATAAGCTCACATAAGATTTATGTAAGTAACTTTCGAGGGTATTATTTTTAATGAGAAAATTTAAACTAATTGTCAGCTTTGATGTCCTGTTAATGACTTATTTTGGTTTGTTTCATTCACTAATGATGTATCAGATTGTGGGGTAATTCCAGCCTCACTTTCAAAGTCTTTCTGATACAAAAAAAGCTGAAAGAACTATTGCAGGTTTATCTGATAGGTCTTGTAGGGCCAGTTTCTCCAAATTATAGATTTTTACATTTCCCTCTTTATATATTATTTACTCAAATTGAATCAATGTTAAGCAGAATATTTCACAATTTGTTAATCACAGCTTAAGACATAAATTATAACACTAGAAATATACAGGATTTCGTTACACCTCTTACCAGGCTTACAAAATCACATGAAAATCACAGTTTTCAACTTAAGCATATTTAATAAGCTGCCAGTTCTGTACAATCTTTGACAGAAAGTAAATTTAAATCAAACACATCCGATTTCTTTTAACAAGACTCTTACTACTCATTAGATAATTATATGAATTCCGATGCAGCTAAATTTAAAAGTTATATTTTAAGTTAACTTCAATAAACAATTGGACTATTGCTAAATTACATAGTGTACATATATAACATATTGTATTGGTATAATATATAGGCTAACCAGAGTGTATACAAAACTTGTGAATCTGTGTTTTCACAAAAAGGCTGACATAATAAAATAGTGATGTTCAACTTGTTTGATCAGTAGGCCTATACACAAACATAAACACATTTAGATACAAGTAGTATGTTTCTTCATAACACATTTAACCTTAAAGTAAATTGTTTCTTAATTGGAAACCAATTATAATGTATAGTTATAGTTATGTGTTGATAATTAATTATTTACTTAATTAAATAACAATAGCACAGCTCACCAAATGTCTACTTTCTCTGAACAAGGCTCATTTCTAATTATTTCGGGAGCCATCCAAGCAACAGTTCCAGCAAAACTCATTTTTGTACTAACATCATTCCACTGTCGGCTTGTACCAAAGTCACTAATTTTTACAACTTCCTTTCTTCCAATTAAAACACTGAAAAGAAAAATTATAATTAATTATTCTAACAAAATAGGGTAGATTAAAAAGGAATTTAAAATTCTTAAAGAGTAAGTTATAGTTATAGATTACTAGTGGACCCAGAAATGCTTCGCTATTGCTTGATTTAATTTAAAGGGTAGATATTCCATTTCATTACACTGACTTAAGTAATCGAATTGCAAAATGGTTTTTATGCCACTTAAAAATATACTACACAAATTTATATTTATAGTTTGTAAACCTTTATAGATAATACAGTAATCCTTCTGTTTGCTTTTACCTTATCTAAGAAAAAAACTGGTAGTTGTGAAGAATTGTAAAAAACCTGATTCTAAATGAGCCCCAATTGGCTGCAAATAAACGTGTTTTGGTTCATTGTAGGCCTAACCTAAAATTATGTTCAGTTTTTTGTCTAAATCAGTTGTTTGAACTGAATTAAAATATAGAAAGCATTTTTAGTTGATTTTTATTTTTGTTTGCTTTAAGTTGGTCAATCTAACCTAACAAAACTGTTGGTTTTGAAGAATATGAACTGGTTATAAATGCTGCTTAAAGTTGCTATGGTAATGAATGTAAACAAACATGACATGTTGCTAAGCTTTTTATACAAACAGCTGTTTTTGTGCGCTATGGTCTTGAGTCCATACAAAAGAGGCTGTTTAGTTTTTTCCAAATTTGAAACGTTTTTGGGGAACTTTTCAAACTTTTCTTTATATAAAACCTAGTTCGGACTATTATGAACAATTTATAACAAAAAATAGCCAAATTGGTCAAACCGTTCTCAAGTGATGCGCTTTCAAAGGAACAGCAATTCATTTTTATTATATAGATTTATGAAAGAAGAGAGCAGACAGCATACAGTTTTATTAAACAAGTAACACATTTTTTAAACAAATTATCTATAATCTAATTTTGATTAAGACACTCATAATAGAGCAAGACTTTTTAGCTGAAATTTTGGGAATAGTCACCATATCATTGAATCGAGAAGCAAGAAAACTATCATTAATGCTAACTTTGTTATTGTTCATTAAAATGCTTTTGACTAATACACATATTTTGTGAGATTTTATAATTTTAGTATTTTATTTTTACTCAATTAGTCCATATAAGTTTATTAGTTAAAAACTAAACCTTTTGAAAGTTATATTGTTTCCTTAGGGGTGTTATTAGATGTGTTGTTAGATATAAGAAACAAAATAATATTTACGGTCTGGTATTTATAAATATTACAACTCTCTATCATTAAATGAAAACATAAAGCCAAACTTCCAACAGAAATTCAAAAATCATATACAAAACTAGAAAAACAAAAGTTACAAAATGACAAAAGAAAAATTTTTATCACAGCTCATTCTACTAAATTCTACTCAAGGAAAAGAGGCGCAGAAATACCAATGCCACTATGAACACTTCCTTTTAAAAACACTGAACAATTTTTGTGCCAATGATGCTATTAGTCAGGATTGATTGACAATCTACCCAAAAGGTATACAACATTTACACTAATGAAGATGTTTATATTGTTAGAGTAAATGTTTAGTGTTTTTGTGTATTTATGAGACTTTTTAAATAATTGTTAAAGAAATTTTTTACATTACATGTTTTGTTTTTGTTACATAGTTGATAAATACTTACTTAGAGACAAATAATATTTATAAATTATGTAGACTTAACAAATTTTGTAATGTAAATCAATATAATTAATATATGTATTTATTACCCTTACCATAATGAACAAATTTATCCTACAATGTTAAATCATTATACATGTAAAACTTCTATTTACATTCAACTTTAAATTAGATATTGAGTAATTACTTGTTATAGATATAGGCTAATACGATGCATGCAATTTACAATATTTACTTAGGACTCTTGAGATCTCGGTGAATAATTTTGTTGGAATGTAAGTACTGCATTCCCGCAGCTATTTGTTTAGCCCATGTCACCAATCTCTGTGGAGGAATTTCTTCTCCGTCTTTGAGCAAGTTGTACAGAGGCCCATATGGACAGAACTCCATAACAATACAATAACATGGAGCTTGTGTACATACACCTCTATAACAAAAAATACAGAAATGTCAGTTTAAAAACTGTTTTAACATAATTTCGAACAAACTTATGTAAAATGACTACTAAACTTGAAAAAATACATTTCTGTTAAAAATATTAAAGTTTTAAATTATTAATTGACAATTTACTTTTAAGCCAAAGGGCTTAATGTCAATAATTAATGGACAAATACTGACTAAGGGAGATCCCTCCATGCAACTAAGCTGCTTTGCACGCCAACTTACACCGCTCTCACAATTAAACATAATGTTTCACTCTGATTTAGATTTAGGTTTAACATAAATCAACTACACTAAAACCTCGTTTATCCAGTAATCGTTTATCCGAAACTCCGGTCTTCCACAATGTTCCTCAGAAAAAAATTAATATTTTTTTTCGACAATACAACGCAAATTGTGGGGCAGATCCCATGCAGGGTTTCAGTTTTGACTAAGTGTACGGCATGGTGCAGCGTACTTATGTCGTCACTGTGAGTCAGACGCGCCCGTCAATTGAAGTAAGATCACTGTTGGGTTGAGTAAGAGTAAACAATTTTACTGCGGAGTGCTGTGACTTTTTAAATCTCAATTCATTATTAATAATAATTGTGCAGTGACTTAATTGTATTCAGAATTAAAATGTCAGACAGTGAAGTTGAAGAACATTACCGATTTCTTTAAAAAACCGTAAACCGTTTCAGTTTTCTTTGCAAAAATTGAACTAATTTTTCTGAACTTACCTACAGTGATTATTGTATATTAGAATAAATGATTCATAAAACCATGTGTTTTTATATAAAACCCCATGATATTTGGTTTATCCAAAATTTCGTTTATCCGTAACGGTTTTGGTCCCATCAAAACCGGATAAACGAGTTTTTAGTGTATTAAGCTTTTAAGTCTCATAAATACAAACACCAAAACAATATTTATTTGAACTCATGCAAAATCAGCTATTATAATAAGCTTATAAGCTATCGGCAATATCAAATGATATTGATATTATAATTTTAACGAGTAAAATATAGACTAATAATATAGTAGGCCTAATTATTTACTTACATCTGACCAAATGTTATGATGTATTTTGCTAATATTCTGAAACTACACGTTAAACTAACTCTAAAACTCAATCATTTTAGCGGGAATCAAATATTATAGAAATTAGAATAAAAGAAAACTCTTAAAAGCTAGTTCAGAAATATTGGCAATTGTTTAATTTTTTTTGGTTTTTAAAGGTGAAAAACCTAGGTGGTTATCATTGCCTATACGCAATTGTTTACATACATATGACTAGAGGTTATGTTAAATGTTGATTATGCTTATATTCTAAAACTACACGTCAAACTCAAATATTAGTTTAATAAAAGTTAAATATAGAAAAAAGTAATTGAATTATTTAATAATGTTAATTTTAAAATTATTATTCCCGTTAAGATACCAAATACTTTAGTTAAAAAGTCTTCTTTTTCAAAGGATTTTAATAATACATTTTTTATTATAAATTTATTCTATATTTGGTAATTTAAAAAAAAAAATAACTACTCCAAAATACTCTGTTAGATGGACAGAGTTCGCGCTATGTGGTAACTCGAGCCAAGGCCCCGTCAGCTCCCGGCTGCCGGAAGGTCCCAATAAACTATCTCTCTCGCACTTATGGCTACGCATAAGACTTTTTTGTCGCATTCATTAAAAATCTGTATTCGCATCAGGGAAATATTAAAAACCGTTTAATTCGTCTGGCGCTTAACATGTATTTTTAATATTATTTAATAAACATGCTATAAATATTTCAGAATGCCTAGAGGATATATTTGAGGTATAATTATTAAATCTATTCGGGGGGAGGGGGGGGGTCTGGTTATACTTTAAAACAAAAAGAATGGCTGGGATGTTTATTTCTGGGTTAAATAGATGCTAAAATTAAAGATTAAAAAAATTTCAAGTTACACAAAACATATTTTTTTCTAAATGTTGTAGGTTGCGCAGTAACGAAATAACTTCAAACCCTCTGCCTGACTCATCAGGATTCTAGATTCTCCAATTAATAAATATTATTTTTCTGTTATTTTAACTTGCCCAAAATACCTTCCCTAAATTCGTCGTCAGCTCTCCGACTAGCAAGCCAGTTTGGAACGTGATAATCAATAAATTTCTAGAATTGAAAAAAAGTGGGTGAAAATTCCAGTCTTCAATCTGATTCCATAGTGTACAGCCTTGTGCCATTAGTTCGTAAAATGTATTCAATAATTTTGAAATTTCAGTCCGACCTCAGACTCTAGCGTTGGATGACGTGTTTACATAGCGCTAAACATTACTTCATACAAAATGTGAAAAAGTATAAATAACGTATAAAACAACTGAAATGTGATTTTAACAATCTTTAACATTTGATTAACAGAGAGTACTCCAAATTCACTCTTATTTAAATATTATGTGTTTTTAATTTGTCTGCTACTTTGATAAACAAAATTGATTTCTGTTTGTGTTTGTAATTAAATTTATTACGTTACATTAGAAAGTTATAATCAGCTGCTATGCCTAACTGATTGCTTATTTGACATCTTCAATTCTAATATTCAAGAACACCTGTGAATTAAAATTAAAATAGTTTCATTTTACAATTTGTATAATATACAATGGGGCTAAATTCATTTGTTTTTGTTGTTGTTTTATTTAGGCATAACGTTGCAATGTCATCGCCTATGTGAATATTTTTTAGGCAAATAGGGTAAGTGGGTGGAGATGGTTCCCCGACTTCCCTTCTAGGACTCCAGCACACGGTGCATGTCGAGGATAAAAATACACCTATGACTCCTTGACTGCACGTGACACGTGTTGCCAGTGTGCGATGTGTCTTCTGCTCGATTCGTACGTACAAAAGTTACTTTTTTTAAACATACTTTTTTTCACATTCGTACTTTTGAATGTACATGTTAGTTAATTGCAGTGCAGTAAAACTGATAATGAATTTACATAAAAGGCAAGCTAGTTTGGTTACTTTCTTTTCCAAAAAGAGCAAGACTGAACAAAACCAGCAATGTACAAAGCTTACCAATTTACCTTACCTAACGTTACCTGTAACATTTAGTGCTTTATTAAACTTTGTTTGTAAAGTCAAACCTTACATTTTCTATACTATCAGCTTTCACCGATAACTCCCCTCCATTCAACAATCCTGGCTAAGACACTCGTCTATGTCATCATACATTTAAGTACATAGGTACTAAGGGTACATTTGGGTGGTTCAAGAGCATTGTCTTTTTTTAGTGTGGATATACACAAAGGTTGTTTTTATTTTTAGTATTGGCTCAAAAGCTTTAACATCAAACAATAAAAATAATTAGTTTTTCAGATACAGATTTTTTAAATAGCAGAATTTGAAAAATCCAAGAATATGGTAAATACTTTTTAATCTGATCCTCCAAGTTAATCCTGGTTTCCTTATTACAATTAGATTAAGATTTTAACATAGACCTCTAGGCTAATACTTCCTAATTAACTCATGTTTTAACTTCATGGTTTTCACGTTAATAACAAGAGTTAATACATACTCTTAAAAGGTTTTGTATCATGAGCGCTCATACCTATGGGCAGAGGGGGGCCACGGCCCCCTTAGCTCCCAGAGAAAGGCAATTTATAGTCAGGTATTTTTCTTTAAAGAGATTAGCACTAAAATATGTTTTAAATGTTATGTGCCATTTGATTTTACATATACTTATTTCATTTTTTACAGGACTTCAAGCATGAGCTGCTGGGTCACTACTTGGTGCGGCCTCTAGGAGTGTTATAGGTCATTGTGTTACTGACGGTGTAAAGTTACAGACTCAATGCTGTGTGAGTTAATATTTCACTTAAACAGCCAAATTTTGTTCCCAAATTTTAAAAGTTTTCTTTAGGAGGTCAAAAATATCCCTAGACTCTTTTTGCCGAAGGAGGGAAGGGTTCTCCTTCACATGTTCACTGCTACGCAAATTTTGTATTTCCTATGCTAGGAGCTGACCTTTTATTTTTTATATTTATAGTCTAAATGAGTAGAAATTACTTTCTTTTTTATTTTGGAACCTTTCCACATAACAATCACTAATATTTTAAAGCGGACGCACAAGTGCGTCCATAGCATATAGGCTTAAAATTGGCGTGCGAAGCACGCAATGCATTGTGTAATGAAAATACTCCCTATACGAAGGTTGGGTGCGAAACACGCAATGCATTTTGTATTGAAAATACTCCGAATACGGAGGTTAGCGTGCACTGTGCGTCAGCCGCTTCTCATAGTGTTCAGTGTTAAGCTCACATGTGCGTCCTTAGCAGTGAACGTGTTAAGCCCCGTACCCCGGGCTAGCCCCCCCCCCCCCCAGGAAATATCATATGGGCGCCCATGTTTTGTATTATGTTAAATATACATAAATAAAAATGTCCTAATACGAAATTTGAAAATAAATTTAGGATATTAAATAAAAATTTAATTTGTTAGCATAAATTAGCTTATGTTTATAAAAAGTCACAAAATAAAGTTTTATATTCGTACCTGAATTGCACAATATTAGGATGATTGAGTTTACGAAGATGCCTAATATCAGTCTCTTTCTGTTCCCGCACCTTTTTTACAGCAACGACTTCATTTTTCAATTTCCCACTAAAAACAGCTCCTTGAGCACCAGATCCTAACCACTGAAGGTCACTGATCGTTTCGAATGGTATCTCCCAGTCATCTACAACACATGAAAAGAATTTTATATTAAAACACAAGCTCCTACAAATCTAGGATCAGGAAATAATGCCGAAAACTGGTTCAAAATATATATTTAGGTTAAAAAAAAAAAAAGATTAAAATTCATTTTGGAGAAACCATGTGTTTTTACATGAGATGGAAGTAAGAGTTGTTGTTTGATTAGGCCTATATATGTGGAATAGTTTATAGTATAAAGTTACTCTATGTTATTAATGATTTAAAATTTTTACAGTACTAAAAAATCAAAAGTTTTTGATCTGAAAATAAAAACCTTCTGTTACTTGCATTATGTGCAGCATGACTCATAGGGGAATCTTCCAATCCTTTAAAAGTCTATTCCTCTCAGACAATCCACCATTGTGAGTTCTTTAAGTAAGATATTTACTTCACATTTAGCACACACATTTTGTATGTAATGTACAAATTTTAAATACAATTTCAAAACAACAAATGACTAGGCCTTGACATGCTTCAATAAGCATTCTAGATGGCATCCTTCCTATAGCGCCATGTTTTCAACATCGGTTTATTGGGTAAGTGGAACTACCGTTAGCCACTAAACGAACGCTATCAACGCTGGCGAATCCGCGCTGAGCGCTACCAACGCGGTCTAACCCGTTAATGACGCAGCACTATCAACGCCGAACCCAATTATAGAGAGCGTTATCAACGCGTACTCGCAGCGCAGCGACCAAAGAGGTCAGAGTAGTAGGAAACCTCCTCGAATTTGTCCTGGTTCTAGTGGTTATTGTTTATTTCAAAGTGTTATTATATATGGTACTTCAAAGTGACAAAATGTTTGACACAGAGATATGTATTTACGCTATCGAATAGCAGGCACCTATATACGCCATTCAGTCAAAGAATTATAGCAATAAACAATTGGAAGCTAAATGCTGGAATGAGGAATAAATGCTGGCTATCTCACTATCTAGCCTTCCTCCTACACAATTCCTCACATTATGTTTCTACACATAATGGTGTATTTGTAATACACCTAGACAGCCTAACTGAATGGTGTACATCTTGGAAGTGAGTGACACGACAATGACAACGCCTCAAAAACACAGAGTTTAACACGGTACTCGCTTTGACGATGCGTTAACAACATCTAAAAGTGCGATAATCTGAAACATCCAGTATAATTGGGAATTTAACGCCTGGTTTTCAGCGTTATCACCACTCGTATAATATGCAGATCTTTTTCACACACAATGCTAGACAACTCCACAGAAATAAACACTGGTAAGCTACAGCATTGATACACAGCTGAGTGTGCACAGTGTTGTCAAACAATTTCCTAGAATAAGCAATGTTTTTAGTTTGTTTATAGTGTGTTTAGCACACATGAAAATATTTAAAATTGTTAATAATTCTATCGAAATAATATATACTGCATAAAACAATCGCTGCTAGTTGTAAAATATTTATTTATACATGTTTAAGAACTCTAAGCCTAAGGCGACGATATATCGGTGCCTACGGTTTCTTACACACTCTATAGCGATGAAATATCGTTGCCCTACAGTTTTTGCGTAATTAAATTAATCGGCGACGATATATCATCACCGGGGGTTCAAAGGGTTAATAAAAAGTTGAATTATGTAATGATATGTAAAGTTTCACAATTGATACTATTATAAATAAAGGAATAATTGTACTCTGTTGAACCGTAAAAGCATTGGAACGCGCCTAGCGGGAGAATAAGCAATTCTCGGTTATAGGCCTAGATATTACGTGTAAAATCAGTGGACCTTGTACCAAACATAATTTTATTAAATCATTTAAGATTAATGCATGACCAAAACAAGGTATTCAATCGATGTACCAATATCATACCCATCCATCATAAGTTTACGAAAAAGCACCTTTGAAATTAGTAAAAACTATTTTGACTTAAACTGGACCAAATCGAGTTAAATATAATAAAATCTACACATCATCGCACCGAATTTAACAAGTTTTAGTATATTAAACGAACCTACAAAAATAAACAAAACCTATCAAAACACGCATCGAGAAAATTCATATGAATAAATACCAGCCAATTTATCTCGGCTTACACCTCCAATGCAAGTCCGCCATTCCGAAACTCCAACCATCGTCTTGCTTACGTCATTGACTACGTATTTTACGAATTCTTAAATTCAATCGTCAAAGCTTACGTAGATCAGATCCGCCATTAATAACACAGTTTAAACTAATCAGTGTATGTACGCCAAAATTTATTTATTTGAGTTCAAATTATTAAAAGAGTTTGTTTCTCCAATATAATTTTAAAAATTGTATAGATTATGAAAACATTGTAAATTAATTTATAAGTTCACCTCATTCATAATACTTCATTTTAATTTTCGGAGTGATCAGTAAAAGTGCCTTTAAGCTAATGTTAAATCCAAGCCTAAAAAAATTTTGGGTTCGAGATTATTTGGGATTCCAAAAAAAAAAAAAAAAAAAACGCTAACTCAATTGTAGTGTTACTTGGAGTATCAATACCTAAGAGGGCAGACGTGTTAAATTCTTAGATTACTTGGAAACTATAAAAATAAAGGAAAAACAACCTACCTGGACCTCAGAAGTGGACTCAGATCAACCTTAAATTAGCCATACAAAACTACTAAACCGGTGAGACCCATCCAGGGTATAATTAAACATTAATTAACTTGAATCCCAAAATTAACATTTTTACAAAATTAACAATCCGAACTTGGACTAAAGTTTCATCGATTTTAATTCATGGTGTTCATGTATCACATTGTATCATATAGGTTATGATTAATTTAAATAAGTTTGTAACCGTAAATAAGATAGAGATATATAGGCTATATTTAATTGTGGTGAGGCCGGCGAGAACCGTAAACCCCCGATAGAGTCATATTTCATAATTTGTTAACCTAATGAAGTTGTAATTATTAATTGTGTAAATGCAGTAATAATGAATCGTTATTAAACAATGTATAAATTTTAATGGACAATTTAAACCATCCCTATACATAAACATTTTAGTGAAAGGGATTAATATATGTTTTGAATATAACCAAGTGGACATTGGCTTATGTATTTAATTGTGTACATTGGTGAATAATATGTACATCATTTTTGTTTAATTCTATTAATTAACTTTGAATTATAATAAATATCAAGTATTTTTGTTACCCTGAACTCAATTGTATTTTATTTCAAAGTTAATTTGGTGATTTGATTCAGGACTTTAATCATTAGAATTATTACTAGACACTAATGTATATTAAAGATTACAATAATCACTGATTGGACTAAATTTGTTATTATTTAATTTGATTTTGAATTTATGAAATATACCAGACATAATGTTAACCCATGAGTAGGCCCTATATGGTCTGGAAATCTTAAATGTTGTAATCAAAATAAATTTAAATATCACTTTTAAAATTAATCATGATATTAATATTATTCAAATTATTTTCTCCAAATTTTGTTAACACATTTGTCAAGAATATATTAATATATAATAACCATAGGATAACTTACCAGATATTAATAAAAATATTACAGATGTACTATTTTTAATGCATTTTGGGGGGGGGGGGGGGTTTCAAACAATAATTTCCATATTTTAATGTCACACATAAAAAATATAAAGCTTTATTAATAATTTAAAGTTATTTTCCTGACTATTCATTAATCAATACAATCCGAAACACAAGATTACCAATGCTAGCCAACCTACAAAAGTTTAATTTACTTATAATTCTTTCTCTTTGTATTGGATGGTGCTCAGAGTAATAAGGTGGGATGGCTGCAATTGTACGTGGGTGATTGCAGATGCTAAGACTTATCTATTCAGTCCATCCTATGATTCTACCCCCCACCCCGCCACTGGTCACTGACTTTACTCAGAACCAATTTTATTAAATAAAATCACTCTGTATAAGCTACTTAAGAGCTTTCCCCAGGGTCACTTAATAATGTAAATTATCTTGAAAACTGCTATAAACATTACATTTTTCAAAAAACCAGAAATTAAAAGTCAGTTGCCATTTCAAAATAGTTACACATTTGTTTTTTTAATGAAATTTGGGACATAAACTTGATTACTTTTTTTTTTAAGATTATCAGAAAACAAATTTGGTTTTAGGCTATAATAACCACAAAGAAATTAAGTCTTTTGTTGATAACTTTGATTGCTCTTTTAGTTATCTTATAGAAAAAAATAAAAGCCTGGTTTTTATTTTGTTTCTTACTCATTTTCTTTAAAGTCCGTAACATTTTATTAATCTGTAACAGTTTTCAATATATTAAACGTTAAATATTTTAAAACCCAATCTTTAGAAAGTATAAGAAACAAAGTCTTTGTTGTTTATACAACTGAAACATTACATGAAAAATGTGTGTGCTAAATTTGAACTCAATGTCTTATCTGGTTCTGAAGTTACAATGGTTGATTTAAAGAGAAAATGCAATAGAGCAGATTATCTGCAAACAAATAATTTCGGATTTATGTTTATTTTAATGTTTAGGCCTATTATTATTTTGATGAAAAACTATACTTGATAAGTGTGGGACTTTGCTCTTAAATCATCAGTGTAAGTCAAACTTGGTTTATTTTTTTACCTATAAAAGCTTACTGAAATATTTTATTTTTAAAACAAAGAAAGTTAGTGTTTTTCCTAAAATGAATAAAACAAAAATTTAAAAAAAACATTATTCGGCAAACAAATTTTAACAACAAACAGATCGAAGTCATTAATTTACAAGGCTACAACAGTTTACAAGTGTAATTTCTAAACAATTTCCTAACCTCACTTGCATATATGTTACTATGTACACACTGCTCTTAATTACAACAATTTTAATTTACAGAACACAAAGTAAAACAAAAATATAAATGATATCATACTCAAGCAGATAATACTGACAGATTAGAACTGACGTTGTATTACGTATCAACATGGTTTTAGTGCTGAGATAACAAAGTCTATCTCATAAATAGTCCGAAAACATAATAATGATGATGATAATAATAAACTGAAATTAATGTTATAATTAATCTCTCCTTTGTACAATCCCTCTCTGAAATGTGTAGGTCTATTATTAAACTTCTATGTTAAATTTAATTCTGCTAATATTAATTGTATGAATTCATTATTTGACATTCAAAAATAGGGATGGGCCTATTCATAACTAGTTAACTTATATGAGTTACATACAATAGGAATTGGGTTTATATTTTCTTTTGCTTTACATCAAAATAATGACCATTGGAGAGTTTTGTAAAACACAAAAATAAAATGCGAATAACTAGGCTTGAACATGTGAAACTTGTGTGTGACTGGAATTGGGACTTGCCCTTCAGTAAAATATCAGGGTGTTTTTTGTAGATTTCGTATTCTTCTCTGGCGTTTATTACGGGTCCTTTTCTGCATTTCTGTATTATTTCCAAATTTGATTTTATGTCTGTATATCCGTAGTTGGTGTCAATAAGATGTTCGGCAAATTTGGAATGTTGTGGTCTATTTGATGTAGATGATGGGAGGATTGAACCGTGTACAGAATGAAAGTCCTGTTTGTAACACACACTTTTGGATATTCTAAAGGAGCTGGACAACAATGCCAAGTTGAATTTGACCGACCAACAGTGCTATCCAAATATGGTAACTTAAGACACTAACGTCCGACAGTGCGTGTTTGAACTTAACGCGGTAGCATGTGCGTGTTTAAAATTTTTTAATTTTGACAAAATTCCCAGTGTGCGATCAGCTGGATATTTGATAGTGACTGATTAAAATAGTCGAAATGGCCGTCATATAAAAACGACGAAAAACAAGGATTGTACGAAAGATCGTAAAAGGTAAATATAAATACTAATTAATACGATAATAAATATTAATAATAGTATTAAAGTAATAACATTTGTAAAAAAAATATGAAGATACAATGAAAATGTAGCAAAAACATTTTTTAATAGAAACTGTTTTTATTATTGCAATACAAATAGTTAAAAATTATGTATTCAAAAAATTTCAAATTTAATGTTCGCTAAAAAACTGCTGTCTTTTCTTCACCTTTATGCAATATGTAGTATATATATTATAATATGATTAGGTAACCAAAATGCCATAAATATCTACATACACCAAAATAAAACAAGAAAATAGTTATAAAAACTAACAAAAATGACTGCGCATAAAACACTGTTTCATATAATGCGATCGGTCGCACAAGGAATTTACCTCCATATACACTGTCACTTCATCGGGCGCATCTGGAAACTACCTCCAGTCCCGTCGAAACTCATTGAAATAAAAGGAAATGAACGGCCAAAATTGGATATGGGTCAAGTCCTAGTATGCGCCTGATGAAAGGTTAAAGGAACTTTATAAACACTCTGTATATCTCAATTAGGTTACAACTGGGTAACAACAATTCTATTACAAAGTATTTATATAATTCCGATTTGACAATTTCTCAGAAAACCTATTAAGGTTTTATTTTAAAGTAAAAAGTTATTATATGTACTGCAAAACTATTTGAAGTCTGTGGTAAATTCTAGAAAAGTGTTAAACTTCTTTTGTACATTTACATTCCAGGTTAGCCCACCACTTGCAAGCCACTAAGGCAGAATGCTCAAGCTATAAAACTTGTAATGTTCAGGTGGTGGGTAGTAAGTACAAACAGACTGTTGTCGTCAATGTATCAATTACATAGGTTGGTGTTTGTTCAATAATATAATTTGTAGGTACTTAATTATAATCATATTCCGTTATTAATTAATGAAGCTATTTATATTGCAGTTAAATATATATTTCAAGGGCTTGGCATTTCAGACAGTTTAACTCTACAAATAATAACTTTTTATTTTAAATTAAAACATGAATAGGTACTTATAGAAATGTTCAGATCAAATTTATAAAAATACTTTGTAATAGAGTTATTGTTACCAAATTGAGTTATTTTTCAATCTTTAGTACATTTTTGTTTTTAAGTTAGTTTATTCTTCCATTATTAGAGTAGGCATAGTAATTTTTTTTTTTTTTTTGTGAGTGTGGGGAAGAAAGCTGTTTTAATATAAGTAATCAAAGTGTTGCATTATTATAGCAATTTAAGATAACTTATAAGTTATGTCTATTTTCAGCGTAATAGGGAGACCAACTAAAAGTGCAGCTACCAAGAAGGCACGAAGGGAATCTATTGAAGAAAAGATTGTCTAAGAATTCCTAGCAAAATGCTTTATCACGTTCCCAAAAAAACAGCACAAGCTCGTCAAGCAATATTATCCCAGATGAGAAATTACATGCTTTCTCAGTTATC
>JAGFPH010001132.1:125040-143401 GCA_018207615.1 Philaenus spumarius
TCACAGGAGCCACAAACTAATTAAATTCATAGATTCAATCAAATTTATGAATGTTTGAGAAGCGAGACTACTGAACAGCGCAAACATCGACTAATTCCTGGGTCTCTACATTTTTTGTTATACTACAATCACCCACAGAATCACAGTTTTGTCAGTCGGTTTCCAAGACCTTTAAGATTTTTATTTTCCCTAAACTCACTGGAGCGCCATCCCCCCCACACTCCCTGAAGCATTCTCCCCACCACATCAGAAGGTAGGAGAACGTGAGTAAGTGAGTGGTAATGTAAGCAGCATTACTATATAACTAAAAAACTATTGATTTAGATTTGTTTTAAAAATGTGATTATGCCAAAATCTCTATAAATATAAAGATATAAATATAAATCAGTATAAATAACCTAAATCAGTTGTAATGTTCTTTGAGAAATAACACAAAATCCGTGAGGAATATATATCAATGACAATCATGTAAACATAGTTTTTCCGATTTTAAGAAAAATGGTATAAATAAAAGAAAAAGTTTTCATATCGAATATATAACTGTTCCTTCTTTGAAGTCAGTTAACCTATCTTTCTATAAATTCGTATTCACAAATATTTATCGTTTGATAAGAGGCCTACTTTCTCTACTAATCCAAAAAATATTAAAACATTTTCTTTAACTATCATCCAATAATTATAATATTAATCTATTGGTGCTAATAAAGTTTTTTTTTTGTGGAGTCATAAAGATTTAGCAAATGGCTAATTTTAGTATGTTCATGTTTTTATTGCATTGTTTCTATTTCCTGTATTTTATAAATATAAAATAAAAATATAAGCGTGTTAAAATGTAAATTGGAAGAACTAGCTACATATTTACAAACCTAGCAAATTCCATTTAACAATACAAAATAGTAATCTTATTAACTTCATTGACTGTAAATAAATAATTCCTTGAGATGTTTAAATTACACTGTTTGAATTATTTTCCTAGATAAATATTTAATGCTATTAAAGAAAATATTTAATCTGTAAAACATTTTTGTGTACGGTAATCTTATACCTTGATGGTGTCCTTTAATTTCATTCGCTGCTGCTTTGCCAATAATAGTCCAAACAGGCCTCAAGCATCCTAGTAAACCATCGATCCATCCTTCTTTGGTAGGATTGCTATTTGGATCAATTTTCAATGTAGGCTCTTGTGAAGAATCACTTGAATCCTGCAGTTGGACTGGAGGAGGCGGAGCTACTACACTCAGTTGGCCTAATTCTTCTTGTATACACAGCATACTGTACAGGCAACATTTCATAATTATTATTTATAGGCCTCCCAATTATTTATTTATTAATACATCTATACCATATTTTCTTTTAGGTCAAACCAAAGGAAAAATATTACAATGCATTCCTTATAAGAAACCTGGGGCTACGATTCATATATACAATTTTGGTGTTTCGACATAAGGTGACGACGGCCTTTTTTTTAACCACCCGACGCAAGCAGAGGGGTGTTATAAGTTTAACATGTGTTACTGTCTGCAGCATTGTAGCTCCCGAACGGATGAACCAATTTCGATGTAGTTTTTTTTTTTAAAGGTGACTTGATCGAGAGTGTTCTTAGTTATGATTCAAGAAATTCTATTCAGCCGTTCCGGTTTTTAAAAATTATTGTTATAGTTATTAGGAAATATATAATTGTTTCTGTTAGCTTATATACAAAAACAAATAAATTAATTGATGTTATTTATACTAACTTATATAAATATTATGTTTACAAGTGTTGAAACATATAGTGACTAGAGACTGAAAATTAGAACTTCAGGCTTTTTTATTTTCATCGATTCAACGAATACCCCTTGTTATTCACATCGGATTGACTCAATATATCGAATCGTAAATATCTATGTATATCGAATATCCATGGTTTGTAGTTTAATGTAATGTGCAGTAAAAATGAAGTATTTAAATGTATTAGGCCTTTTACAGAATTTTACAGAATGTAAAGGCCTACATAATATACTAGGAGCCCCTTACTCACTCTTACTCCGTTCATTCACTGATCTCCATGGTGAAGAAAATGAATACAGATTATTGTAGATAGGCTACTGACATTTTCATGGAAATTACAATTTAATTAGGACAGAAGCACTTGGATCTAAAATTAATGGTGGTAACCTATATATAAGACAGATTGAAAAAGAGACACACTTTCAAATTATAGCATGCGTTGAAATTTCACCATTAATATTTAAATAATCAACATTTCAACCAAATTTGAATATTGCCAAGTAAAGCAAACAATATAATATGTAACACCAGATGTTTGACTTATAATACAGTAAACATTTTTCATTGATAGCCTATTTGCTTGTGTTTGCATTTATTTTGTTAAGCTACCGGTAACCTAAAAAATATAGGCTATTATAACAATGGTATCTTCTTAGTGATATTAAGTTATTTAACAAAATCATTGGAAAAAGGGCGTTTTGGAACCAAAACAAGGATAAAAGAGGTTTTGAAAATAACAATAAAACATTAGGTTCATTTTGAATAAAATAACAAAAAGCAAATTAGTTTTAATAAGGACAGAGGATGTTTTTAAAGAAAAAAGCTTGTGTTGAGCGGCAGCCATATTAAATTGGATAAGGGACATTTTGAAACTAAACTAGCATTTCTCACATCTTTTAGCCTATATAATTTATTTTAAATTATTTAAAGGCTGTTTTGAAAAAAAAACTATTGGTTTATTAAATCTGGTAGAAAATATTATCACCTTTAACTCCAAAAAACAAAATGGATAAAGGATGATTTGAAAATTAGTGACTGATGTGTTGTTAAGTTTTTGGTACGAATTAGCTGTTTTATCTGTTAAGATAGAGCAGGGAGTGAATAAATAATTAAATAGGCCTAAATAAAATAAATTTTGCAAAATCCAAATAAAATAAATTTTGACCCCATAAAAATATACCTACAATTTTTCTAATTTTATCTTAAGTAGTTTTTGCTCTATATTTAATCTATGTCAGCAATTCAAGACAAAGCTGATTATGTAGTTATATGTAAAGGCCTATAAAATAGATTTAGGATTAGAACCATAAACACTTGATTTAACAAAAGTCAGATTTTTCCTATTTTCTACCATTTACTTATGTAGGCTACCCAAAAAATTTTAACTTGGCCATACTTTCTTAATGGCTACCATTAGCAGCTAAGGTTTAGTTTAGTTACCAAAATAATGTAGTATTATATTGCTCATCCTATTAATTAAATACTAATAATAGTATAATAGCTCAAAACCTATTATGCAAGTAGGCTGCATAAGAAAGCAGTGAAGGTTACACAAACCATATAGATTTAGTATGGATTGAGTTAAATGTATCGATTAAGGTAAAATGTATATTTCTAACCACATCAATTTTATGAAAGGTAAGGTGAGACAATGATCTCACAAATAAATGCACTTGAGAAAGCTAGAGAATATAATATGTGGTCCTTCCTGTTCTGATGATTTTTAGAGAGGACAGATATTTTAAGTTGGAAGTAAAAAGTCCCTGGTTAGGTTTTGTATAGAAAGGGCCCTTGCGATCTAATTATGGGGATGTATTGCCCACAATATGTGTGGAATAGATTCTGACAAACTTATATGTTGATCTGAACAACAATAAATGTGCAATGTGAAGTCCAAATCCAAAACAATTCTCTAAGATTTCAGACTGATATAAGGGTCCTTAGATTAGACTGGAGAATTGCTTAGCCAATTTTATTTTTAAATTTGAAAAAGAAAGTGTGGTAGGCCTAAGTGATAAAGCTGATAAAGTGGATATGGTGGGAAGTTTTCAGTGGGACACATTCCTCTATTTAGAGAGAACAGCAACAAGATTAGGTCTGGTTATAAATGATGCCAAAACTTACATAGTACTAGTCCTCAAGGCCAACATGACAATAAGATTCACCTTTCGAAAGGTGAATGAATTTGTTTAGATCTTGAATTCCTGATGAACTCAAATAACATAACCAGAGATGGATTATAGAATAACGACAGCAAATCTATATTATAGTCCTACTAACTTTGGTGTTTAAAGAGGCAAATGAAAAGTAATATTTTAAGTTATAGTAAAAAAAACTCCCTGAATAGGTACTGGACACTGTGCACAGAAGATTGACCTGCTCAAAAAGTTGTTGGTGCAATGCAAGAAAATGTGTGATGCTAAATAACTAAAGTAGAACTTTCTGATGTCTACAGAATTGTTGTTAGATACGCACATAAATAACTTATTTTAATTAATGTTGACGACAGTTATTAAGGCCTGTCATCAACCTTGGACACAAAAAAATCTTACAAAACTACTAAATCGAAATTGTCAAAACAAAAACTTACACTTTCGTTTTCCCTACGAATCGTTCTTTCACTTTAAACAACATCGGATTAAGTTATGTTCTATCCTAAACGTAAATTAACAAACAAGTAAGTAAGGGTATGGTATGAAAGTTAAATGCATTTACAAGTATTGAAAACCAAACTGAACAACGTGTAAAATTCCACTAAACACTTATCCATCACATGACCGGTTGAGAATTGGATTGGACTGATGGTGAGTTTCTCTTCAACTTCAATCCTGCCTGCTGTGCTATCTCGGAAAGTAAACATTGAGAGGGGACAGAATAATCACGTGATGATTGACGTCAACAACAGAGTTATCAGCTGTTGATAAACGTCACGACATTCTTGAGTTTTATAGTGCCATTCTATTCAGTTGTGCCACCATACATAAAACATTAGAAATTGTTTGTGTTATTATTAACTTCAACGTTTAATTTTACCTAATTAGTTTATACGGTAAACTTTATTGTACCGGTAAAACTTTATTGTAGTATACGGTAAAACGCATATACTAAAATAAGCGTTTTTATTATATTGAAACCTAAACAATGTATTAACTACAAATTTCTCAAATAAATGTTGCATTTTTTGTACACAAGTTTGAAATCAACAAATTGGTGGTAGTATACACAAATTTCTGCCATTAATAGGATTTTAAACATAAACTAAACTAATACGGAAATAAAATAAGCCTTATGTTTTGTTTTAACTGTTACCTGCGAGTGAGGTCTGGGTTCTTTGACAAAGAAGAAGGCTTAACCACGTCTTCAGTTTTCTTACGGCGAAAGAACCGCCGAAAAAGCATTTTTAACCTAATAAAAATGATTAAAAAAACTGAGACAAACCAATCAGAAGAATCTTCACAGAGACACTGTAAACGAAGCTGCAAGAATTAACAGATAATGATGATACGACACCGACAAAAACACTGCTAGGCCGCATGCGCAAAGGTATTTAACAACATGTAACAAAATACTGCACTACCTAACTAAACATAGACAGTCAAAACATACTGTTAGTAGTATAATCATTATATTACGTCATTTTGGCAAGTCTTTTATACAGCCGTTGTTAAATAAGTACTCCATTGATAAAAGAAGAAAAAAGGAGACCCGTTTATTGTATGTACGGTATGCAAGTTGTACGACTGAGCGAGAAGAGTAGGCTATTCCAATTAATTTGTTACATGGATAATTGTTATAATGATTTTTATTAGAAAGCAGTACGGTAGGTAGTCCTAATTGGTAAATTTCCTATTACTTCACAAAATACGAATAGAAATTAGGTTATTTCGAAAATAAAACATGTAACATCAACGTTTTAGAGTAGAAATTCAGTTAACTATGAAAAATTCGTACATATTCAGATAAAGTACTGGAATTCAGTTAAGTTCTCTGCTTGCTTCGCTCACCAACCCCGGCGGTGAGCCAATGCAAACAGATTATTGTATACTCTGATATTTTCATGGAAATGACGATTGAGCGGTGACCTATATTGCTAATGTAAGGCGGAGATAGAATTAGACCACCAAAAATTAAAAAAACAGCACGCGTTGTAATTCACCATTAATATATAAATAATCAACATTTCAAACAAATTTGAATATTACCAACTAAAAAAAACAATACGGTACAATATGTTTGACTTATAATACAGTAAGCCCTTTTTTTGCTTTTATCTAATCTAAAAAAAACTGTTAGTTGTGAACAATAATTAACTGATTATAAATTTTCCAAATTGGTTCCAAATAAACTTGTTCATTGTAGGCCTAACCTAAACTATTTATAATATGTAACAACAGATGTTTTAATTGAAGTATAATACAGTAAGCATTTTTCGTAGATTTTTGTTTGTGTTTGCTTTTAGTTTAGTAATCTAACATAAAAAACGCTGTTAGTTGTGAAGAATAATAGGCTGATTCTAAAGTCGGGTTTGTATCTTTAGTAGTTTTTGCTCTACGTTGATTCTATGACAGTCATTCAGTCAGGACAAAGCCTCTTATGTTTATAATATATAGGCAACTATTTCTGCCTATTAGAAGACATGTATTTTTTACGAAAAGGAGCCTCTCTTGTGCCAGCTGATTCAATAGAGTTTCAAGATCACAAGGGCACTGCACTCAGCCAGCCAGCCCAGCAACCCCTATGTTGGGGTTGGCTTTTAACATAGGAACATAGTTTAAATCGGCGTTATATGATGAATAACACCTTAAATAAAGTAAAACTTCACTATCAAATCATATAATTACATATTTAATTGCTTATAAACCTCTTAAAAAATAATTATTTCTATAAATGAATTTTTTACTATTAAAAGAAAGAAATAAGTTTTCCATAAGAGGAAGGCTAAATTTTACTGATGTTTGATTAGAAATAAAAGTTCACTATGACTATCGATATTGTAGAAAATTATACAGTTTTAAAGTACGTTTCTTTAATAATGTTTCGGCACAGATAAAATAAACGGTACCAGGAACTGGCACATACTTTCTCACAAACACATTTAAGTTACTAAACAGATTCACTGTGACTTGTAGGGTGGGGTAGGAGAGTTTTTTTATTAAAGTTGGAGATTAACTAATAAATATTATTATTATTATCTAGAGAGAAAACTATTCGATCGATTTCGAAAAAATAAGCACCAAACACGTCAATTAGGTCTTTATAGATGCACGTAAAAAGGTTTTGAAATTTTTTTTTAAAACAACCCGCTTTATGGCCAAAAAACCCCCAAAAATCAGTTATTATTATTATTATTAGCTAAACGAGAATTTTTAGAAAGATGCGGGTTTTTGTATATGGTAGGGCACATTAAAGGCTACCACCACACGTTGGAAGTGATAACTTCTATGACTACGGGGATTTTTAACTCGGTAAATGTGTACAATTATAAGGATTATAAAACTGTAGGCCTATTTGTTCAAATTGTTTATTTATATCCGTTATTATATATTTAAAGAAAGGTAAAAATATTATCTTTTAGTTACCTTTTATTTCATATTGATAGATCAAATGATTTAGAAGTTGTTAATATTACAATAAAGAAATTAATAATCAAATATGTTATACAAAGATGTACGAATGTTTGCGAAGTTAAACAGTAGGTATCCTTCTTTAAATTTGTATAAACGAATATATTGATGATCAAAGGTTAGTTTTATATACAGTTTATAACCCCAAAGCAAATCTTATAACGTGTAGAAGCCCATATAACTTATAGTTATAGAAGCCTACATTAGTTGTATAACTAATATATAAGAAAATTAACATCACAAGAAATTTTAATGGTTGAAGTTGTAAACATAACCCCAAAATATAATCTACGCAGGGTTTTGTTTAAGAATTACAGATGATGGGCGAAATCAGCTGTTATATTATATTAACTAATTCTTATGTGTTAATTTGATTGCTATGCTAATAAATGTAAATAATGTATTAATAATATTCCCTCTCCACGATCTGACTTGTGTCTAAACAAAAGCGTGACGCGAGATCTCGCGAGAAATCTGGCGTGATGCGAGATCTCGCGGGAAATCTGGCGTGATGCAAGATCTCGCGAGAAATCTGGCGTGACGCGAGATCTCGCGGGAAATCTGGCGTGATGCAAGATCTCGCGAGAAATCTGGCGTGACGCGAGATTTCGAAAACATAGCCAAGTCGAAAGTGCCCAACGGGCCAATAGAAGTTATCACTTCAAAAATAATAACTGATTTTTGGGGGGTTTTTTGGCCAAAAAGGGGGTTGTTTTTCAAAATGTTCAAAACCTTTTTTCGTGCATCTATACAGGCCGACTGGACATGTCTGGTGCAAATTTGGTTGAAATCGATCGAATAGTTTTCTCTCTAGCTTTGTATATTACTTTCTCACTATACTATAGTATAGAGAAAGTATAGTGATCGCAAAAAAATCGATGTTGAGATTTTTGTGGAAATATCCGTTTTGGGACCCCCTGAGTCCAAAAAAGTGGTTTTTACAAAATGTCTGTCTGTATGTCTGTATGTATGTATGTATGTCTGTATGTATGTCTGTATGTAGACAAAGCTAGAGAGAAAACTATTCGATCGATTTCAACCAAATTTGCACCAGACATGTCCAGTACGCCTGTATAGATGCACGAAAAAGGGTTTTGAACAATTTTGAAAAACAACCCCTTTTTTGGCCAAAAAACCCCCAAAAATACAGTTATTATTTTTTTATAAAAAAACGGCTCTAACGATTTTGATAAAATTAGGTTTATTTGTAGCCTTTAATGTGCCCTACCATATAAAAAAACCCGCATCTTTCTAAAAATTCTCGTTTAGCTAATAATAATAATAATAACTGATTTTTGGTGGTTTTTTGGCCATAAAAGGGGTTGTTTTTCAAAATTTTTCAAAACCTTTTTACGTGCATCTATAAAGACCTAATTGACGTGTTTGGTGCAAATTTTTTCGAAATCGATCGAATAGTTTTCTCTCTAGCTAATAATAATAATATTTATTAGTTAATCGCCTACTTTAATAAAAGTATACAAAGCTAGAGAGAAAACTATTCGATCGATTTCAACCAAATTTGCACCAGACATGTCCAGTACGCCTGTATAGATGCACGAAAAAGGGCTTTGAACAATTTTGAAAAACAACCCCCTTTTTGGCCAAAAAACCCCCAAAAAATCAGTTATTATTTTTTTATTAAAAAACGGCTCTAACGATTTTGATAAAATTTGGCTATTTTGTAGCCTTTAATGTGCCCTACCATTTACAGAAACCCGCATCTTTCTAAAAATTCTCGTTTAGCTAATAATAATAACTGTTTTTGGGGGTTTTTTGGCCATAAAGCGGGTTGTTTTAAAAAAAATAACATAACCATTTTACGTGCATCTATTGCACCAATTGCACCAATTGACGTGTTTGGTGCAAATTTTTTCGAAATCGATCGAATATTTTTCTCTCTAGATAATAATAATAATAATAATAATATTTATTAGTTAATCTCCAACTTTAATAAAAAAAACTCTCCTACCCCCACCCTACAAGTCACAGTGAATCTGTTTAGTAATTTAAATGTATTTGTGAGAAAGTATGTGCCAGTTCCTGGTACCGTTTATTTTTATTAAAGTAGGCGATTAACTAATAAATATTATTATTATTAGCTAGACTGAAAACTATTCGATCGATTTCGAACAAATTTGCACCAAACACGTCAATTAGGTCTTTATAGATGCACGTAAAAAGGTTTTGAAAATTTTTGAAAAACAACCCCCTTTATGGCCAAAAAACCCCCAAAAATCAGATATTATTATTATTATTATTAGCTAAACGAGAATTTTTAGAAGGATGCGGGTTTTTGTATATGGTAGGGCACATTAAAGGCTACAAATAAGCCAAATTTTATCAAAATCGTTAGAGCCGTTTTTTTATAAAAAAATAATAACTGATTTATTGGGGGTTTTTTGGCCAAAAAGGGGGTTGTTTTTCAAAATTGTTCAAAAGCCTTTTTCGTGCATCTATACAGGCGTACTGAACATGTCTGGTGCAAATTTGGTTGAAATCGATCGAATAGTTTTCTCTCTAGCTTTGTATACATACAGACATACATACATACAGACATACAGACAGACATTTTGTAAAAACCACTTTTTTGGACTCAGGGGGTCCCAAAACGGATATTTCCACAAAAATCTCAACATCGATTTTTTTTGCGATCACTATACTTTCTCTATACTATAGTATAGTGAGAAAGTAAAAGTAGTTTTCATCCAAAATGTATTTAAAAAAACTGATTTTCCAGTACCTTACATTATCAATCACGATAGCGATGTGCAAGAAGTTCGCCGTGTTTCCAATAGAGCGCAGTATTTATAGTAGTGTTGTGCCGATGCGCAGAAGAGTTTCTTTCTTCTTGCGCATTACTGTGAATTATTCGATGATGTTTTGTTTCGTCACTTGCCTTATTATCTCAACTCGAAAACGGATTCAATGTTATTGCAGAAGTTTATTCCAGTCTTCAACGCGTGCGTGTGAGTGAAGCTACCCTTCTTTCAACCGCACTCCGAGTTTGATAATAATAGGCCTATAATCTATAGGCCATCACGATTTCTCAAAAACTACAGAACGGATTGAAATTAAATTTGGTATGTAGCTTCCTCTAGGGCCATAAGTGTTTACTAAAAAAGAGTTTGAAAAAATTCGAAATTTTAGGGGGGGGGTTTGGGGGATTAAAGTTATTAAATCACGATTTCTTCAAAACTACCGAACGGATTGGAATGAAATTTGGTATGTAGCTTCCTCTAGGGCCATAAGTGTTTACTAAAAAAGGGTTTTAAAAAATTCAAAATTTTAGGGGGGTTTGGGAGGATCAAAATTATTAAAACACGATTTTTCAAAACTACCGAACGGATTGGAATGAAATTTGGTATGTAGCTTCCTCTATGGCCATAGGTGCTTACTAAGAAAGGGTATGCAAAATTCCGAAATTTTAGGAGGGGTTTGGGGGGATAAAAGTTACTAAAATCATAATTTCAGATCTTTTATTATTATGACAATAGTGCTTTTATTATTTAAGATCTATATATATAAAAGCCAAATACCACTCACTGACTGAACACTTAAAAAGAATACAATTACGTTAAAAGTACTGAAAATACCAACCACCACGGGCAACGCCGTACGGGTCAGCTAGTATGTTTATATTGTTTTATTTGGTTTTGTGAAAATACTTTTATAGAATTTGTTGAAACTTAGGGGTCTGCGGGTAGTGATTTTTTGGTTCGGGTTGGGTAGTGAAATTTTTCACTCGGGTCGGGTAGTGAAATATTTTACCCGAGTTTGGTCGGGTAGTGAAATATTTCACCCCAGTCTGGTCGGGTATTAAACGAAAACTCGAAGCAAGTGATTATGTTATATTTAGTAAATCAATTTTTTCCTCTGAATTTAGCACTTATCTCAGAATTCATAAATATTATATCACTACTGTATGGCTAGGCCTACTTAGTATGTTATTAGGCTACTAAAAGCGTGAAATTAGGCTAATTGAAATATTTTTTTCTATCCCTAAAAATACTGATTGCTGATTTGGATTTATTTTCCGTTCGATTTGTATTGGTATTTTTCTCATGATCGCTATCTGCTACAAAACTCGTAGGCCTAGCAGTTCTAGGACCGGCTACACTGATATTTCTAGTGATAAAATTACCTATTTTAGGAAATCTAAACTAGGCTACATAGAACAAAAACAACGAACAAAAAACTACGGAACTAATAAAATAACACATCCGTTTAAAAAGAGAGAAACATTTATTTATTTTAACACAAATTTTGTAAACAACAAAAAATTTACTGTGATGTAAAATGAATGAATCTGGTGTTCATTATAATAGTATAATAGCCCAGTCAAGGGAGACCCAAAAACATGAAACTCGGATTACTCGGAAAAAATTTGGATAAAGCTGAATTTTTCCCCATCGATAAACCACTACCAGAGGATAATTTTTACAAAAGTCCCCAAAAATCCCCCTGGAGCCTTTCCCCTACCCCCTCAAAGAATGAAAATGTCAATAACTGCGGAAACCCCTAAATCTACGGTACTAGACTAATAATCGGATCAATTTGAATGTTTTTTTGTTGTGTCCGTTATTATAACATAGGCTACAATAATGGTTCTCTTTATTTTTACGGTAAACCTAATAGTTTTTTTTATAAATAAATGAAAATGCCCGGAAAAACTATTTTTTTACCCTTGTATTTTTGCAAATAGACTTTTTGGATGTCACATTACAGGAAAAAACCACGAATAAAAGTAGTAGATTATTTAATTTAATGATGTAAAGGTTTGTATATTTTCGTGTGTGCTGGCGCAGTAGAGGGGGGAATCAGCAATTTTTGGCTGCGATTACGGGCGGCCGACTGACGGGCGGGCGACTATTAGCCCACTCAATAAATGTTTTCTGTCGGAACTAATTAGTGAAAAGCTGATTTTTCATGGATGTTAGTTGATTATTTAAGGAATATTTTCTGAAAATTCCCCACCCCTCCCCCCTCTTGCTATCCCCCTACTCCTTTAAAATTCACTTTTGAAAGACTTCTTTATTTAGTTTATTTTGTCAATATCTAAGAGATAAACAGCGACAGAGTCATATTTATTTCGTTATTGTAAACCTTAAAATATTCTCTATCAAAAATGTTCATAGCGTTTAAGCTATATAAATAATTATTTTCCGTGTATTTTTAAATTTAATGTTAAAATTTTAACTTTTCTATTACAATAAATACATGTTTACCTATTTTTTATTGATATGAGACAAGTTATAAAAAAAATTTCAAATAAAAATTGTGGGGTATTTTGCAATCTTTAAAATTATATAAGTTTTATAAATGTTAAGTGCAGCCAGTTGATATAATCGGCCTGACAAAGGGAGACGGTGCATGGCGTACAAATCCTCACGGGTCGGATCAGTAGTCAATCTGCAGCAAAGGCCTATTGCTTGGACTTTTATAGCTGGTCTAATAATTATGGGTATTACGATGGTAAAATTGACTTAAACGTGTATTTTTTTATTTTTTATTTTTTTGAGGTATTTTTTGTTGCACTGATAAACACACAATATGATTTCTTTTAGCCCAGTCAATAAAGAGAACATATAGGACTTTGTTGGAAAAAAATACTGAAAAGCTGGAACTTTGTTTGTACAATAGGTTTAGCGTTCCCAAGGCTCAGTGTTGTTAGGGTTTCCTGTTTTACTTTTTATATAATGTGCTGTTAGAAGTTGAAAAAAGAGCCAGGAATAATTATAAAATATTTTGTAAAGTTGTACATAAAACCCATTTTTACTAAAATTGTTGTTTTGCTTCCTATTATTGTAGATAATGATGTATAAAATTATGTAAAAAAAACTCAAGTTGATAGACTAATATTTGTAAAAGTTATGAGTACCTAAAAATGGCTGTTTTGACATGGACGAGATAGGGACTGCTGTCTTACCTTAAAATTTTAACATTAAATTTAAAAATACACGGAAAATAATTATTTATAGCTTAAACGCTATGAACATTTTTGATAGAGAATATTTTAAGGATTACAATAACGAAATAAATATGACTCTATCGCTGTTTATCCCTTACATATTGACAAAATAAACTAAATAAAGAAGTCTTTCAAAAGTGAATTTTAAGGGGGTAAAGGGGATCTAGAGGGGGAGAGGTGGGGAATTTTCAAAAACTATTCCTTATATAATCAACTAACATACATGAAAAAATCAGCTTTTCACTATTTAGTTCCGACAGAAAACATTTATTGAGTGGGCTAATAGCAATGAATACAGACCACTATAGTATCTGACTATAGTGGTCTGTATTCATTGCTAATAGTCGCCCGCCCGTAATCTGCTACCTGGTATTTTACGTTTTGATCGATTTTGGGGGAACCAAGCGAGCTATAAGGTCGCGTAAAAAAACTAAATGTTCAGAATAACATCCTACATTTATATATTTAGAAAAAACTCTAAAAAACTTCATTATCGTAGTAAAAATCGTAACAAATAGTTACTTCCAGTCAAAAAACGTACTTCCGGCTTTTGGATTTTTTGGCTAACGAACTCGTCCGAGCGACATAGACAACCAATCTACCAAATTTAGACCAAATCGGACTTAAAATGCGGCCGCTATAGTGCGAACACATATATAGGTACATATAGTATATATTTACATATATATGATTTTTAATGACACTCCAAAACGTGTTCTGGGGACCATGATCGGTGCTCATTTGCTACTCCCGACCTTGGGTCTTACCATAAGGGCCACTGCAATAGCTAATTTTTCCTATGGAAATTCGCTAATAAATTGATTTGGTTATAAACTTGTATGTATATTTTTTATATTTAGTAAATAATGCCGACAATAAATTATTGAAATGTATTAAAGGTTTGCTAAACAAATAATATATAGAAGATGTTATTCATATTGGGTACAATCTTAAAATTGTATACATAATTTAATTTTATCTAGATTTTTTTCTACACTACATAAAAAATACGTTTCTATACTTTACATCGTATTTTCACTCATAACAACGGTAATTACCAATAAAAATATAGGTTTTTGTGTGATTGTCTAAATGCATATATTTTTATTCTTATCATTTAAAACAATATTCTCGTGAGTTATTAACTTTTATAAGTCTAAGTTCAGAGCCTAAATCTAATGCAGCAGCTCAACTAATTGGGAACACCGCACCGGCCAGGCAGCTATGCGTGTTTACACAAAAGAAATGAAATGAAAAGCTTGTAACTTGTAATAAAACTGTTAACAAAATTCAGAGGTGGGAGGGGTAATGCAAGGCCACACTGGCCTTGGGTAATGTCGTGTGCTTCACCCCTAACGACTTATCTACGAACTACTCCTAGTCGGGATGCTAAAAGCAGTACTATTGCGTCATAAAACAAGATATTCCATTCAGGTATTAGGGACCAAAAGTACTATAAACTGTAAAATTTTAATCAAAATCGTTCCAGCCGTTTTTGAGAAAAATTTATTTTCCCGTTATTTTAAGGGTTTTTATGGGAAAATTACCTTTAAAAATTAAAAATTCACAAAAATGAAAAAAACGCCTGGAGATACCGTGGATTAGTACCTCCAAACTAAATTTCATCAAAATCGTACGACTGGTTTAGGCTCGGATGTTATCATACTTTTGTATACTTTTATTAAAGTAGGCGATTAACTAATAATATTATTATTATTAGCTAGAGAGAAAACTATTCGATCGATTTCAACCAAATTTGCACCAGACATGTCCAGTACGCCTGTATAGATGCACGAAAAAGGGTTTTGAACAATTTTGAAAAACAACCCCCTTTTTGGCCATAAAACCCCCCAAAAAATCAGTTATCATTTTTTATAAAAAAAACTGCTCTAACGATTTTGATAAAATTTTGCTTATTTGTATCCCTTAATCCTTAATGTACCCTACCATATGCATAAAATAATAATATTTATTAGTTACTCTCCTACTTTAATGTATCCCCTCTCCTACTTTAATACAATTATGAAGACACAGTGAATCTGTTTAATAATTTAAGTATGTTTGTGAGAAAGTATGTGCCAGTTTCTGGTACCGTTTATTTTTCTACCCTAATAAATAATGAGACTGAAGAAAGACCTTTTAAAGTAGATGGAGGAAAAATAATAATGGGTATAAACTTTAAATTACTTTCAAATTGTTATTTATTGATAGGCCTACAGGTGCAAATAAGGAAGATAGAGGAAATTTTCCGATTCAATTTTTAAAGTTTTAATTCTGTTAAAATTAATTTATTTTTATCTTACCTTTGACTGAAACTCTGTGAATTGCTTCACTGGATTCATCCTGTTGTACTGTGCTTCTTATTATAAATAATAGGCTACATATTTATTAATGTTTTTCTTAATATTTCTAATTGATCAAACAAAGTATTCGCAAAAATGCGCTTACTTAAGGTCTGCGCCAGTAAACGTGAAAGCAACCGGAAACGCAACCGCTTCTCACTGGATCCCTATCTAAACAGTGCAATTTCTTGCAGCTGAACGCTTTGACGTTGCCTCATTTCAAACCATTTTATAAGTTTATCTTTTGTAATTGAGTGTTGAAAAAAAACGGAATATTATTTATAAAATTTCGGATCCGGCTTGCAAATTATTTTTCATTATCCTATTAATTGTTTATTGTGTTATGAAAAAAATCAAACTTTGTACTTACAAAATGTCAATTACATAACAAATCAAAAGCATTTAAAAAAATGTAGGTAAATTGCAAGACGGATGCGTATTGTGACTGTGCTTAAAATGAGACCTTGCAAACAATTGTATGATAAAAAGTAAACGAAATAAATGGTTTGAAATTTAACATAGCTCTTATGGGATACAAATCCAAGATGGCCGCTACTACAGCAGACCCTTAATTCCGTCACTGATCTCGTGCCAGATTCATTAAAATATGTTTGATATATAAAACTAGTAAGCCCCCGTGAAAAATCACAGGCTGATTAATTAGATACACATCAGAAATACATCATTTAAAAAACAAACTATTTAAAAACAACTTTAAGGCCTACTTATCCTAGCCTACCTAACTATGCTGACGGGGATTTTTAACTCGGTAAATGTGTACAACAATAAGGATTATAATACTGTAGGCCTATTTGTTAAACATTTTTATTTACATACGTTATTATATATTTCAAGAAAGATAAAAATACTATCTTTTAATTGCTTTTTATTTCATATTGTTAGATCAAATGATTTAGAAGTTATTAATATTATAGCGAAGAAATTAATAATCGAATTATGTTTATATGTTGTACGAAGATGTACGAATGTTTCCGAAGTTAAACGAATATGTATCTCTTCTTTAAGTTCGTATAAACAAATATATCGATGATAAAAGGTTGTAATTATATAGAGTTTATAACCTCAAAGCAAATATTACAACGTATATTATAGCATACATTAGTCCTATATAACTCATATTTAAAAAATCAACTTCACAAGAAATTATAACGACTAAAGTTGTAAACACAACCCCAAAGTATAATCTATACTGAGTTTGTTTCATTATTACAGATGATGGGTAAAATCAGCTGTTATATGTTACTCACGTACATACGTATATATCAACTCCTTCCTATATACAGGCGAGTGTATGTCCGTACTTCATACTTAAACCTTAACAAACAAGCCCATGTAGATTAAATGTTATGAAACCCATTAGTATTGGAATTGCAGAGATTAATAAAAGCAATTATTTAAATGTTCCATCGGGTATCACTGTTTTTTAAATAATGTGAAAAACAAACAATAAGGTAGATTCACTTATCGCTGCAAAGTAAACTTGTTTATCATTAATGGGGTTTACTCGGTAAAATTACGACTTTTATTTAATTTAATAACAATAGAAGTTTAAAAAAATCAAAATCGGATGATGTGTTTATATTTTGTTCGTGTTTTGTATGTCGTCCTCAAACTTATAAACTTAGCATGTAATAAAAATAAGTTGAGCTTAAGCTCAAGCCACGTGGTTTAAGAAATATTATATTCGGAAGATTATGCAGACCTACGACTCGAAGGAAGAAAATGGTTACAAGTCATTACAAATTTTATAAAATTAATGCAAGAATTAGGAATTTTACGCCTTATGGTTATAACATTTTTTCTAATAGAGCTTAGTAAGTGGCATGATATAAACATATCCTGTACGTAAACATGCTATGTACCTAAACACCAAGAACATGTACACTATGCCCAAGCTAGCTGCGTGCATGGCCTTCAGATCAGGCGGGTGGGCTGGGATCGAGGCGGGGGTACCTTTTTAAAAACATCCGCAGGGCCGTATATCAAAATAAATATCAATGTCAATATCTCTGTTATCCTTTGAGCTACAGACAAAATAAAAAATACACTGTGTTTTCCATTAAAAAAAGGAAACATTTTTGTCACTTGTAAATTTTTTGTAAAGTTAGCGGTTTTTGAGATATTTGATATTAAAAATTATAAACAGCCACCATTTTGAAAATATGTAAAATAATGTTCTAATTTTTCGTACAGTGATAAAAGGTTACGCAAAAAATAGGTGTACAACGTTTGAGCTCAATATCTTTTTTACTTCCAAAAATATTAAGTATTTTGTAAAAAACACATCCAGACAGACAGACGAAAAATAAGCACCGTAGACCCATGTTTATATTGTGAAATATCTTTCTCTGGATCCCAGGAACATATATGTACAAAAGGGGTCCAGAGAGTTCGGGGACACTGTATATAATGAATACATACAATAATAGTTATTATCATGTTTTGAGGGAAAATATAATTTTAATTGTAGGCCTACTTTCTTGTTTACCAGCCGTATGATTGAAACATCTTCTCAACGAGTAATACAAGAATGTAGTAAAACAATGTAGGCTTATACAATATGAACTAAGAAAAAAATGTGTCGCTTTAGTTTCTTTGCCAGGTAAGAATTATTTCCGCCCTGCCTGCCTTCTACC
>JAGFPH010001132.1:148401-200544 GCA_018207615.1 Philaenus spumarius
AGCTTATATATACGTGTATATTTCTTATCTATGTTCTACATGTTGTACATATTTCGTATATTTTTTCAAAATATGTATTTATTTAATTTTTGGTTTTGGAAAGTAATTGTGAAGCTGCAGTGAAAGATTTCTTTTTGTTTTTTAAATGTAATAAAAGTGTATAGTTTTAAATATCTTTCTGAAAGCCGGTCAGCTAACTTCTGTATTTTTGTTTGTTTTTTTCTTTTTGTCTGTAGATATATATGTGTGTGTATTTATATTTTTCTTTTTTAAATTGTTTTATTTACTCACTGTTTATTTAAAACACGTTTTTAAAACATCGAGGTAGTTTAAATTGTTTCCTTATATTATAATTGTTTTGTAAATAGAACTATTTTTTCTTTTGTTATTTAGTTTAGTTTATAACATATATATAATGACCCAAAAAACAACCCTGTTGTAAAACTTTGCCCGCAAGAAAACCTCTACAGCCGAAAAAAGAATTGATATGAATGAAATCCCGCCAAAGGAGCATGTTCGGTGCTTCGCGCCTCGGTCTTGATGTGCACATAGAAACCTGTGTAAAATAGTTAATTATTTTCATCGCTGATTTGACAGAATTGACGGAGAGCTTTAAAAGTCTTTCAACGTTGTTTGGGGAGAGCTTGATATTTGTTTCAACGATGTTTGGCGTGGAGCTTGATATTTCTTTCAACGCTGTTTTTCGCCGTCGCCGTCTCGTTCTCGATTTTCTTGGAGGGCGCGGGACGTTCCAGCGTCCCTAGATACTACTCTGAGCAGAAGTAGTGTTGTAATTAAGTCTTTAATAATTAATAGTCAGTAATAATAGTTTTGGTTACAATGATAGGAAGCGGCCTGAGGAGCAGTGGACATCGCACAGATAAATGTAGTGCCGTCCTGACGCGACGAATGGCGCGGCCGTGCTTAATTTACTCTTGTCTTCAACCTGCCTTTCTGACCAGAGTGAGGTTCGTAAAATTTTTGTATGACAAAATAAGCTAAATTCTAGTCCTAATTTACAACTTTGTCGCTTACAAACCTTCTCTACCCGAAAAATTAAAAAAATTATCGCAGACCAACTTTTTTCATGTCACGGTTTAAAAACCACATACAAGTTTTAACTTTAACTTGTAAGGTAAATTAGTAATAAAATTATTTTACAACTTTAAATTACACCACTACTGTCCAACACTAATGTTTTGTCTGCATGCGAAATTTCTAAATATTAACTTTATCGTAAGTCGGTCAAACTACAGTGTATTCGCTGTAGCGCTCATTCAAATTTTGTCCGTGTAAATGCTGCATTTGACGCTTCTATACCCCACCAAGATGGCGGAGTTGGCTCCAGCTGCTGTAATGCTTGTTAGTGCCCACGGCCTATCTAGGTTTTATACTATGTAATCATTGATCAAAACAAATAGTAAAATCGTAAAACTGTCTGTGCGTTTGTGCACATTAATCTCCACAATGGCTGAACCATTGGATGTGGTTTTCAGTGATTTATTAAATAGGCTTGGGCTAACATTTAGTGTTTGTTTAATTTAAATCGGTCTACAAATTAAAAATATATATGCCAATTTTAAAGTGCGCCTTGCGGGCAAATGTTGTAACTAACAGCGCTGGATATGCAGAACCCAAACTGAACAGTATGTATCAACATTGCATAAATATGCGGGGAAGTCATCGGGACAAAATTGTAGCAGAACATCGTTGGAGGTACAATGCCCTCGTTACAGATGAAATTATAGTGATCTTAGTTGATCAGGAATCAATAGATATGACACTGTATTGTGTAGCCTACTCATGATGATCGCCTGCAACGCATTCTTTTAAACATACCGGGATTATGATGCCCTGCAATATCCTTTTAATTTATTTCTACTGTGAAGAAGGGTACAATTTTGGAAAGATGCGTAGATAACACCTGTTTGCGCGAGGACAGCTAGTGAACTATAAAGTCAGTCTATATAGTGAACTATATAACGGCGTAAACTTTCAGAAGAAGCGGCGGGCTAGCTCTGAACCGCCCTCACTGAACCACTGTCCCGCCAGAATGGTTACCAAAATATGCTTGCTTATTTAGACATAATTTTAAATCATGCTATTAAACCAAGTATAAAATAAAAATGCAAGTGGATACCATATATATATATATATGATAATAATTCACCCTAATGCAATTACAACAATAATAAGGAAGAACCTTAAGTATATATTCGGTTGACGACGTTGACGTGTAATTTGTACACATGATTTACCACGAAATACCTTCTAACCTGGTTGAATCCAACATAGATGAGCCTTATAACTTATTAACTATATCGTAGACCTACTCTGCACGCTAACAACTGGTCTTTAGTATTATACCTTCTTTTCTAAATTCAAGTATATTGAAATTAAAAGTAGATAAATTGTATAGACTACGTTACTCTTAATCACAGATTCATAGAGAGATCATCTATCATTTAATCACAGACTCACAGATAAGATCATCCTATATAAAATAGCTTTTGTCTGCGATTTAATGCTTTTACCTGTGAATTTTCTTCCAAATGTTCCAGTTCTTCCATTCTTTTGGCAACAATTAACTATGTATATTGTAGCTAATTTTGTGGAAATTAGTATTAAAATAAATTAATATTATTAATAATTAGACCTACTCACCAATACTAGTTTTAAAATCACTTCGTTAATTTTAAGTTTACATGAGAAAGATCGTTCTTTTACAGTAAAAAAAACAAGTTGTGGAGCAATTCTCCACAAACAAGATAAATTGAAATATATTGTATTCAATATACTACTTAGATCATCAAAACGGTAATAGGTAAACGGAAATTGTACATTACAATGAAATGTATTGTATTCTACAAGATTTGTCTGTGAATTCATTGCGGTTGGACGAAACGCCAGAAAAGGGGTGTCACAGTCGCACAAGAACAGGGTAATAAACCTTATTCTCTTCTGGTCTAATGAATCACCTATAGTGAGCCGCTCTTGCCACTTCAAATTTTGTATGCGCAATGCGATTACGGGGGAAAATGTTGATTGAACTATAAACTACACTTTTTCTAATCAAACCTATATTTAAACACTATTTAAATGTAACACCTACTAAACATTTCATTCAGGCAAAGTTTTTACCTAAGTTTTGTGTTTACTTTTCATTTAGGTTAACACACATTTTTTCGTTTCGTTTAGTTAGGCCTAAGATTTTTATATAAATATGATTAAAGTTTTATAAAAAAGCAATAAAATAAATTCAATTACGTCATAAGACCGCCACAACTCACCTGTTTGTAAAATTCTCTTGGTCGTCTTTAGCCAAAACAGCTGATTGTATGCCTTGGTTATCAGTGACGTACACCTGAGACTCGAGGAAAAACAAAGGGTTCGGCCCATACGCCATATCCACTGGAGTAAGCATCTCTCAGTATCTACAGAGCACTTCTTTTTCTGTCGTAAGTAGACTACCGTACCTTCGAAGGCATTATGAAACCTAAACAAATGCATACGTGTTTTAAGACTACAGAATTAATTGTGAATTAAAGACAGTGCGTAGGTTTTAATGTTTAGTTGGGTGAGACCTTATAATTATAGACCTTGTGGGTGAGGAATAATTTGTGAACGATTTATTACAAACAAAAATTTAAATGATTTTTTTTTTACTCCTATTTACAACATAAAAATACACAAAACATAAATATTAGACTTGTATTGGTACATAAAAATAACATAAAACTTTTTAAAGAAATTAATAACCATTAGAAGCTAAGTGGAAAAAATTATGAAACTAAATTAGCAGTGGTTGGTTCTCAAACTGTAGACCACAAACGGAAGAAGTTGATCAATCAAGTGGTCCGCCACCTTTGCTTAAAACATTTACAAAATCGGAACAAAATTTTATTGGTAATTGAGTAAAATAAATGACCAAATAGCATCCTTGGAAAAATATTTTAATTTTTCCCTCTTTGTAATAAAAACGAAGCAGGTACAATCAATACAATATTATTTTAGAAAACAAGATTTTTTAAAGTGTATGATTAATTAAAACTAACACAACTAAATTATTTTTAAATTTTGGAAGATGAAATTGCTTCACACAGAAACAATGTAGCATTTACTTTCCTATAATTGAATTAAATTTTATCTTTTTCTAATTATTTGCATTAACATTTGTCTTTTCAATTGTAAAATAGAACGAAGAATAAATATTTATTGACAGTTACTGTATTTTTATTTATAAACTAAATAACACAGAAAAAAGTATCCACAAATTTGAGCTAAACCATGTTGTTGCTAATATTCAAGCAACACAACTCACAAGTTTATTCTGTTTAAGCTCGGGTCCCTAAATTCAAAACGGCGGAGTTGGCAACCAATTTCAATGTTAAAATAACCTAACCATACCTTTACTTTTAAGCATATTTTTGTGTTACTTTTGTCAAAAAACGAAAGCTGTATTTTTTTCTTAAAGTAAAATAGATTGTGGGTGTTGATTGCTAAGGTTTTTTGCAATATCTCTTTTTGCAACTGAGTAAAAATTAAATTAATAAAATTTACTATTTATATCATATGTTTATGAAAACAATAAAACGGCTTTTGAAAATGTATTCAGCAATCAACATCCACATAATATGACAGTACTTCAAAATGAAACCAACTTTTTTTATTCCTCGAATTAACGGGGAAAAATGACTTATTCTGTAGCATTGCTCTTATGTGAATCAGATTCAATATGGTGGACAGGGTATCCACCCCTTAATATATTTATTGTATACTAGTGGACCCGGCAATGCTTAGCTATTGCTTGATTTAATTTTAAGGGTAGTTATTACATTTCATTACTTTGACTTAAGTAATTTAATTGCAAATGGTTTTTATTACACTTAAGAATAATATTACACATTTATATTTATAGTTCGTAGGAAGTTAGTGCATTTTATTTTGATTGTATAGGGTTAGCTACCCCAATTTATCTCTTTGATTGTATTGACCATATTCTCTAAACAAACCTGTTAAAAATATGTGAAAATTGTGAAATTAGTTGAGTACTTTTTGAAAATATACAGAAAAAGTAAATGTATCGATTATTATTGAATTTTAAGGGTAGTTATTCCATTTCATTACTTTGACTTAAGTAATCAAATTTCATATGTTTTTTATATCACTTAAAAATAATATTACATAATTTTAGCTTGTAGGATGTTAGTTTAATTTATATTTATTGTATAGGAGGTAACCCCATTTCGATCCCTTTGATTGTATTAATTTTAACGTCTAAACACTCCTGGTAATGATAGACCTATGGATAAACTGCAATTTTTAGTAAAATTGGTCGAATAGTTTTTTAACCTATAGGGAACAAAGAAAGAAACGTAATTTATATATATAAAGATATAGAATACATTAACATGTCTTGAATATAGCGCAAAACCAGAAATACGCTACATCTAACTTACAAATTTAACCCAATTTTTTATGTAGGCTATAACTGTGGACAGTGAACGTATTTATTTTTAACTTCCCGCTACCAATAAAGGGAAGTTATTGATTTCGGTCCGATTTTCGAAAGTCGAGTTTTCATTAAATCTCCACGTTTTGAGGTCCCAGGAAGCCATTCTGACTATTCCCGCCGAGGTGTCCGACCGTGTGTGTGTGTGTGTGTGTGTGGATGTATGTGTGTAAATAAATTTTTGTCGTACAGTTTCTCAAAAACGAATCAACCGATTGAATTCTACGACATGTCATTCGAAAGGGTGTATCAAAACTTAGATCTGATTAGATTTGAGAGTTAATCCATCTAGCCAATCCGAAGAAATTTAAAAAAATAACCTAATTTTTTTTGAAATTTTTATGTTTTTAAAAAATAACTTTAAAGCGTGCGAAAAAATCATAAAAAAACCATGTATACATTTTTTGTGCTTAAAAAACTGCGCCGACTGCTTTTTTGAAAATGAAAATCGGATGACGCATTCAAAAGTTATCGTTGTTTAAAAATTCACAAATTTTCGTTTTTTGGTATTTTTTTAACATATCTTCCAGATTTCTCAACCAATCAATATAAACCTGTACATTTTCTTTTTGTGCTTTAAAAACTACGTAGAATGCTTTTTTTTAAATGAAAATCGAACGACGCATTCAAAAGTTATCGTTGTTTAAAAATTAACAAATTTTCGTTTTTTGGTATTTTTTGGTATTTTTTTAACATATCTTCCAGATTTCTCAACCAAACAATATAAACCTGTACATTTTCTTTTTGTGCTTTAAAAACTGCGTAGAATGCTTTTTTAAAAATGAAAATCGAACGACGCATTCAAAAGTTATCGTTGTTTAAAAATTCACAAATTTTCGTTTTTTTGATATTTTAACAAAAAAAACTAATTTTAAGCGTTTAAAATTCAAACTAAGCTGGAAGTTCTAGGGTTGGCCTGCACGATCAACCAATTTCCAGATTTTTTTTTTTTGAAACCCCATGTATATGTTTGAAAAGTTATTTACATTGTTTTAACTTCAATTTGGTTCATCCTAAGCTACCGTACGCTCTTTATGTACCATTGCTAAACCATCAAGTATTTTACAATTAAATACGTGGCACAACTTTGCTTTCATTTTCTTCGTGTAGGCCTAAACAAATTGACGTCGTTGTGAGCATTTATGTACTGTATTTGCACCTTGTTGACTCAAATTTTCAACTAAAATATTTGCTAAATCATACACATTTGAATAAACTGGTTTTTCAAAGAAATATTTTATTAATAGCTGACCGAACAGACGTTGTCCTGTAAAAATTTCAATAAATTTGTGATCGTTTTGTGAATTTATGATAAGCTGTTAGATATTTGAGTGATCATTGTGTATCTATTAACGATTGTGGAGATGGATATTCAATTTGAGGAGGAGTTCCGCTCGCCAACCCCGTTGGAACCTACTATAGCCTACACATAATCATGTTGTGTTTTCTTTATAATAAAGGATTAATAATAACCCCAAAGCTAAGATGGTAAATAATGTTAAATGTTCAAATCAAATTATTTCGTATATTTTATAACAGCAGTTTTATAATAAAGGTTTTTAAAAAGAACCAACAAGGCTCAGGTTTACACTTTACAACCCTAACCTAAAAGTTAGAAATACAAAAATAATTGCTTCAAAGTTTGAAATCAGCTGTTAATGGAAATATTGGAGCCAACATCTTTTATCTGTTATTTTATTCAATTGGTTGCTACGGTAATAAATGTAAATGCATGTGTTGGTTCATCACTCTAGGCCAACCTAAGATTTTTTTCTGACTAAATTTACAAATATTGAAATGAAAAATGTTTTTATCAAAATGAATTATAGCCTATGTTACTCAGGGATAGTGTAGCTTTTTATTAGTAAAATTATGTTTTTAATCGGTTCAGTAGTTTCAGAGATTGCCCCTACATGCGAACAAACAAACAAACAAATTTTAACTCTTTATAATATTAGTATAGATACTAACACATACAAAGCCTATCTCTGCAGCAAAGAAAGAACTCAATCGATGAACTAACAAACAACCAATAGCGCAACTTTGATCACAGTGAATGGCGGAATTTCTAACAAGTTTTCGTTCTGATAATACGTAAATGTTATCGGTGAGAATATTTCACAATTGATTGCAATTTCGGTTGGGCGGGTTGGCTGCATTTGAAAACAAAAGATCAGGCGATTGAAGGTAACAAGAGTAACTGTGAAGGATGTAAAGACGAAGATCAGCGCCTTTGCCTTTAAGAGCAGTTTTAGTACTTCATGGATTAAATTTAGTACCTTTCTTAAATTACTTTTTTTCCAAAACTATCTTTTTGGTTGAGAAATAGAGTTTGTGAATTCTCATAAGCGGGCAAAGGTACCTATTTAAATGTATATTTTGTATATAAATACAAAATATATTTTATAACTTGTGGTACTGGCAATGCTTCGCTATTGCTTGATTTAATTTTAAGGATAGTTATCCTATTTCAACCCTTTGAATTAAAAAATTTAATTGCACATTTTTTATATCAATTAAGAATAATATTACCTTTATAGTTGGTACGAATTTAGTGTAATTTATTTGTGTTTTAGTGGTAGCTACCCCATTTAAATATAACTGTTTGTAGTGATTATATTATATAAACAAATACTGGTTCTAATATGTGTAAATTTTGAAATTTTATTGAAATTAGTTGAGTAATTTTTTGAGAATATAGAAAAAATAAGTGTAGGCCTATGTATTTATATTTAATTTTAAGAGTAGTTATTCCATTTGATCCCTTAGACTTAAGTAATCAAATTGTAAATAGTTATTTATATCGCTTAAAAATAATATTACATAATTTTACCTTAATATCTTGCTTGAAGTTAGTTAATTTATATTTATTGCATAGGGGTAGCAACCCTATTTCAACCCTCAAAAAGTATATAAATACATGCTTGTATTCGAATGTAATGTTGTGTAAAAATTTCAAAATATTCGGTGAAGAACTTTCGGAGATTTGAGATTTAGAAAAAACTAACGTTTACATTCTTATTAGCTAATTTCCTTAGGAAAAATGAGCTATTGCAGTGGCCCTTATGGTGAGACCCAAGGTCGGGAGTAGCAAATGAGCACCGATCATGGTTCCCAGAACACGTTTTGGGGTGTCATTAAAATTCATATATAGCCTATATATATTGAGTTTAAAGAGAGAGAGAGTGAAAAATTTGCCAGTAATATACCCCAAAGCAAGCACCAGTAATGTTATACCACTTCTCTGCTTGCTTCGTTCGCCACCACTCGCGGCGAGTGTATTATTCAACACGTGCAACAAGCATCACGTGATATCGTGAAAGTATTGCATACACTTAGCCACAACTGGTGTTATAATGGATCGGGGTATGGAGGTGGGGTTAGCGGTGATCGTAGCATGCGCAGTAGGGCGTTTTTTTTTTTTTTTTGTGAATTCAGGAACTTTTTTATATAATAGAGAGGTATTTTCATAAAAGACCAATCATTTGTAAACTTTTTAAAATTAAATAAACTTACTTTTTTAAAGCAAATAACTTATTTCAGAATAACTAAATAAATCGTGCAACAAGATATTGTACACAGATCTCAAGGTGTAATAAGAAAAGTGTTGAGAATTTGATTTAAAACTAACCATCATGGGGTATTTTCTGTTATATCCCCGCATTTACAAACTATCGCAAATGCGTAACTTTACTATTCGACTCTAGCCTAATATTTTTGCAGATAACGACGTTGTTTTACATTTTACTGTTAAATTTTGAATACAGGTAAAAATACTGTGACTAAATAGGTTAGGTTAGAACCTTTTAGGTATTTTTTTTATTATTATTTTTTCATTTCTGTGGCCATAGGTTAGCCTAGAGTCGAATAGTAAAGTTGCGCATGATTAAAATTTTTTTATTATTTTTTCCCCAACAATTATACGTTTAAATGGTGAGTAAATATTATATTTCACATTTGTAGTTCTATCCCGATTAATCCTCATTCTATAGAAAATAGTTTGTAAATGCGGGGATATAACAGAAAAGACCCCCCATCATGTATGTTACGTAAACGGGTACTGCACAAAGCGTAGTCAACTCCATTTTCCTTCGTCTTTGTATTTGACTTGGCAACACTACACTTGTAGAAAGCCATAGAGCTGCGTATAGTGTTGTCTCAATTTATAGATTTAAGCGTATGACTTTTAGATTAGCAGAGAGCTCTCTGAGTACATAATTTTTACTCTGTGATAAAAAATTCGATCCATAAGTATCACACTTCATCTTGACAGATTCATGCCAGCATAAAAAATGTATCCTAAAAAAAAAAAATAAACCTACCTGTGTTTGAAAATTTGTATTCTGAAATTTCAAATCTTTAGCTTTAATTTGGATTTATACTTAACTGACAAAACAAAATATTATACGGGAAATTTACTTTCTATAAAATCTAAAGTGTATGAAATCAATAATTACAGTCAGTTTTAAAGAGTTTAAGGATCAAAACTAGCATTAAAGTGTTAAAACCCCGCTTTGCAAAGAGTATAAGTGCCAAGGACAAAACTGTCGAGCCGCCAAAAGTACCGCAAAACTCTTGTGTCACGGCCATCATTACTACATACTTTTAAAACAAGTAGGTCATACACTCTCAACCGACAAGTTGCCTCTGAGCTAAGAAGATGGCTGATATTTGAAGGTATTCCCTCAATGTAGTGAAAAGTAACCTAAATAAGTGCTATCTGTTATTTAAAAAATATTATCTTAAAGAGATATTTTGCATATTAGTCCATAATTAAAACTACAAAGCCTGCACGAGTTTAACTACAGGCCGATTACATGTTTCGGGGCAAATTTCGTCACACACATCAGAGATAAGGTGTTGCTTAGGTAATATGGATACCAGTACATAGGCTACATACAGGCTCTTTAAAAAGTATCAGAACTTCTTGATATTTACCAAACCAATACATGCAGACAATGATGCAATTCTAACACCGATCCTAGGACTTTTAATTAAGCAATCTATTCGTACTTAAATACTTTTTTAATGTTATCTTAGGTCAAGTTTCATGACAAATTAAAGTGCTGTTTGAGTAAAACATTTTACTCAATAAGAAGAGTAAAATAAAAACTATTGGTAGCAAATTTTAAAACTGCGTGAAATAAGATTTGTTTCTTTTCGAGTCAGGCACAACTACACAGAAATTATTTTAAAAAATTGTCAAAATGAATTAGATAGATTAGTATTCTTTCCTTGACTTATTTAGAACTGTGTGAAATGAGATTTGTTTGTTTAGCGAGTAACAAAACTTCGTAAAACGAATCCACAAATTGGCTTAAAAAGCCAACATTTTGAATATCTCAAAATAAATTACCGTGATTAGTAGTACTTTCTCCAAGTGATTAGTAGTACAGTACTTGACTTTTTTATAGCGCAAGTCAATCGAACGCCAGTAGCTGGAACCTACACAATTGTGTTTGAGGTTTCAATAGTAGCATAGATGAGAGTCTTTAACTAACCAATGCGCCATTCTGCTTACCGAGATCAGTACATATTTATTATTAATAAACTTTGAGCTTGACGAGAGAGAAGGAATTGTTTAAGGATATTATCAATACGCTAATTCCTAGGATACGTAATACGTTTAATAATCAAACGCGTTATAATTTGTTAGTTGTATCACTGAGGATGAAGACTTTGTCGTTGAAACGCGTTTGGTTATTAAACGCATTTAAGTGAAAATTAATGTAGGCCTATAGTTATCATTCTTAAACTGTACATATTTAATGTCGACATATGATAAAATCATAGTGCCAATCACTTTAGTCGCTAGACTTTCTGTTCATAAACAGCTTATTCAGCAATATGTATTATTTTGCTGACATTTTACTGACTGATGGGAACGAGACGAAAATGAAGACTTAAACGTGTTATAAATGAGAAGATAAAACCACAAAATACCAACACTAAACAACAAAGTTAACATGTTTTTATAAGACTTTTATTATCTTCAGAAGATTATACATCTCGTTGCGTTACTTGCTGAATGAATACAAGCAGTCTGAAAACTGAAATTTCGAAATTATATGAACATTAAAATACAAGACGGTCGAACAATATATTTCTTGCGTATCGTATTGTAAATCAACCCCTCACAGTGGGGTTGTGTTAAAAGCACGCAGCTTTTACACTAATTATATTACTAATAGCAAACCCTAACCCCACGACACTTATTATAGTCGCTGTCAGAATTGAGATTTTAAAGTAAAATGTTTTGCACAAACTTATTGGAATGATTTATAGGTCTACGTTTTATTGAAATTAATTTGAATGAACTGGCAATACTGATTTCAAATTATGATGGCATAGTAGGCCTATACCTTGCGCAAAGATTCGTGGCGGCAGAGAGCTAGGACGGTCGGGGAGGTATCCCTACCCCTGAATTAGCCCACGCTCGGCCGCTCCGGGTTTTGAAGGCATAGTCGGTAATTTTTTTTGTATTTCGTCATTTTTGTAATCTGCATCAAACATAGGGTGGCGGGGGTAGCGGTGACCTGGATCCTAACGCATACGCAGTAGAGTTTTGATTAGGATAGAAGAACTTGGATCGGGATAGGGCGAATTGGTAGCGGTGACCTGGATCCTAACGCAAGCGCAGTAGAGCCAAAGTTTTGATTAGGATAGAGGCACTTTGATCGGGGTTGGGTGAAGGAGTAGCAATGACCTGGATCATGACGCATGCGCATTAGGGCCAGAGTTTTTGCGTGAGTGACAGGATTTTTTGTATAATAGAGAGAAATCATCAACACACTATACTATCCAATTTTCGAACACCAAAATTATAGAGCTAACTTTCACTTAACTCGATATTTTTTAGTTAGACCCTCGTGTAAATTCTTTAAATATTGACAAATTCAGAATCAATATAAATTTAATAGATTTTCAACTATAAATGAGGAAGCTTTCCAAATGAATTCTCTACAGTAAGGCTTTAAACCAGGAAAATACAAAAAGGAAATTATCTTTAATTGTTTCATGCCTGGCAGATGTCATCACAATGGCAAACACAACAACTATTTGCCGTAAAAACTAACAATCTGTTTTAGGGAAATGTCAGTTTTAATTGCCACTCGTATTCAGCTGTTTTACAACAATGAGTTGCATAATATTTTTGTGTTAGCTATGTACTCATAACTGCAATCCCAACCTTGTGGAATCGGTTTATATAACATCATTCAAGGCCAATAAATAAATAATGTCTTCATCAGCTAAATCAACATGCTAAGTTAGGTGTACTCACTCTCCCATGTAGATACACCGATGTAGGCTAATTATATAACAGTGAAATGGCAGGCTTATTTACGTAATATTGACGTTTTATTTTCATGTAGGTTGTGAACTATGTACGAAAATTATGGCATAAAAAAAGAAAACAAACCACAAGAAATTTTAAAACGGGGGTAGGCCTACTTGTTATGCGTAGACGATGGTACAGGTACACGAAACTGCTGTCCGTCAAGTCCGAGAGCGTGAGCCCGTAAAAATGATTTGATGTAGGTACAAACCTATGTTAATATAAACGTAGCTCTATTAGTGTCAATGCCAGAAAGTGGATTATAGCAGTCCCGCGATGTCAGATTATTATTGTTGGTCAAAACAGCGAAAACATATTCGTTCTAACGTGCTTTGGAAGCCGTTTCAATACTTAAAAAGATCTGTAATCTTTTAAATTGTTCTTAAAGGTTATGTGCTTTTGTCTTTTACTTCATAATTATTGAAAGAAATCTTCCGTCCCTCATTTTAATAAAAGGTTTAGTTAAGTTAAAAGTGATTATATTTAATACATTTTTGGCGGGGGTTTTTACCAATAATTTTCATATTTTAAGGCCACACGTAAAAAAACAAAGCATTCTTAGTAATTTGAAGTTATTTCCCTGACTATTTATATATAAATAGAATCCCAAACACGAGCTTACTAATGCTTTTCGATGATCTCGTGGCTTGCGATTCAAACCGGTTGTGGTGCCATTAGCCAACCTACAAAAGTCGTCTACTGCATTCAATCTATTTAATCAAAATTAATTTTCTTTATATTGGATGGTCCTCATAATAGGAGAACAGTAAGTGGGCGTTTAGCACACGCTGAGACTAATCTTTTCAGTCCAGCATTGTCAGGCACAAGGTCACTAAACTGTACTGGGACCATTTTGATTAATATCATACTATAGGCCTACACTCGGAGTTTTCCACAGGGTGAAGAAGAGCCTTAAAAAGAAACCATTACAGAAAATCAACATTTTAAATTTGAAACTGTGTATTGTAGTTATAATACGTCAGTATACTTACAGTATATCTAATATAACTAAGGGAGCATAGTAGGCTACTTGCTAAACGTGACGAGTTTTGGGTTCATAATACCGTACACGATTTTTAACGTCTTTACTTTATGTCAATTAGACTAATGAAGCAGTTTATAGTGCAGATAATTCAGCTAGCCCGCTTAAACACCATCATACTCGATTCTAATGTTTAGATCAATTGTTAATAATAAGCAAATCGGGTCCGCCACAGTGATTTGGTAGTAAAGCAAAACTTCTTGACGCGGTAGGTGACTCTTCATTTTCACTCTCTCCGTTTCATAGTCATACAGTATGCGCGCATGCGCCGAAGTAAACAAAAGAATTGGATACAATAAACAACGATTCAAACATATAACAGCTGATTTCGACCAATAGCTTTATTACTTCAACAAACATTAAATAATTGTTAAAACGTGTTCAGTTAATGTGCAGTATAATTCGCACTTCTGCGTCCCTATGCTACGTATTAACACAGTACACGCGGCGCATGAAGTATGCGACGGAAAGAGTAGAAAAGTTTCTCCCTCTCTTTCTTCTCAACCGCCGGGTGGAGTTGGAGAAGGGGAACCATTTCAACTCACGTGGCTAGAGAACATGCTACGTAGACACACTACGCACTGCGCATGTGTGTAGAGGGCGTTTCAATTTCCGTCTGATCCAGGCCAATTTGCTCTACCGCGCATAAAGAAGTTAGTTCAATATGCACGGTTTACTAATTCAAGACTCGTGCAGCGAGATCAAGGCTGACTATGCAAAAATCAAGTTCGATACTCCCAAACAAAAGTCAACATTGGAGGCATGAAGTTGTGTAGGGTTAGACCTTGATATTAAAGTGAGATAGAGACAAATACTACACTTTTGTATCATATTAAATATAATGACAGCGTATTATATTCCAATAAGGTTCAAATTTGCATCTTTTTTTGACAATTTATTTCTTAGGCTTAAATGGATTTCAAAATACACATAGTAAATACAATTAATTTTAATTAGGGAACGTTATGTTTAGAAAAAAAAACTCCAATACAACAAGCTATAAAAAAAATACAATTTAACACCAGTGTTTGGTTGCATAATATAAATGAACTTTTCATTAACGCATACATATTTGAAATGCAATAAACAAAGGTGTCCACGACTATTATGCAGTAAGCATAACACTACTGTTATCTTAATGACGCTTTGCTTTACATTCTCAGCTTGATTATTGTTGTTAAATACTGGACTTTGAAACTTGTGATAATTAAGTTGTAATTACTCTACAATCGATGTAGCATTGTTATGGCAAGATACACGTACCTGTCAGCTGTAAGAAATTAACACTTACCATTCCTTTCTCTACTTAGCTTTATTATTAGCGAATTTCCATAGGAACAATGAGCTATAGCAGTGGCCCTTATGGTGAGACAAAAGGTCGGGAGTAGCAAATGAGCACCGATCATGGTCCCCAGAACACGTTTTGGGGTGTCATTAAAATTCATATATATATATATTTATATATACGATTGATAGTGACGACCGAAGGTACTTGGTAGAATTCCATTATAATTCAAAGACAAACACAATGTCTGTAAAACTGCCTCGTCAATGCCGTCACGGGCGAAATCTTGGTCGGCAAGATTCAATAAAAACTTGTAGAAATTACAAAAAAATTGTGTTTGTCTTTCAATATATATATATATATGTATATATGTGTTCGCACTCTAGCGGCCGCATTTTAAGTTCGATTTGGTCCAAATTTGGTACACATGTTGTGGTTGTCTACGTCGCTCGGACGAGTTAGTTAGCCAAAAAAATCCAACAACCGGAAGTACGTTTTGTGACCGGAAGTAGCTATTTCTTGAGATTTTTACTACGAGAATTAATTTTTTTAGAGGTTTTTTCTAAAAATATAAATGTAGGATGTTATTCTGCACATTTTGTTTTTTACGCGACCTTATAGCTCGCTTGGTTCTCCCAAAATCGACCAAAATGTAAAATAAAAATACCATAAAAGTACCCGGTTCGAAGCCAAGTGGTGCAAACTCGCGAGGCCACTAGGTGCAAACAAGTTCTACTAATATATTGCGTACACACAGACAGCTGTTCAACGCCTTCGTGAGTAGACCTACTTCCCAAATTGCTGGTTGAAACCCTAAAATATAGGCATATAAACTTAATTTTTGAAATTTGCTCAACTCACGTCAGCGGTCCAGCTGCGTGGTCGAATTATTTTATAATGAAACTAGTAAGACTCGGTGAAAAATCAAGGGCAGACTAATTAGATAAATATCAGAAAAACATAATTTAAAAACTACGATTTAAAAACAACAAACTTTATCTGGGCCTACCTAACTATGCTGTGATCAGTAAATGTTTACAGTTATAAGGATTATATTACAGTGTAATAACAAAATATTAAATTTAATAGTAACAACAAAATATTAAATTAATGTGCTAATTCACGTTAAACATGAAAAGGTATTTCCAAAATGTTAAATAAATAATGTACGCGATATGATATGTTTTGAGTTTAGAAGTCGTTGACAACGTTTTTTTTTGCAATTAATTATGTTTAATTCGTTCTTCGGAAGAAACTACTTAGATCTACAAACCTTTAGGAATTTTCAACATGGTAAATGTACACAGCGTAGAATGTTTGATTTATTCGTCTTATTTAGTGGGAATAAATTAAAATCCTTATCGAAGATTCCGCTCAATGGTTTTGAGCATTCGTTTGGATAAAAGTTGTAAAGAAAACTTAAAAGTATATTCTAGGCCTGGTTTTCTATTGAATTTTTTATGATGTATCTATGGACACTATTTCTATAATAACAACCCAAACTTGACCTAAAAGTTGTAAACATCCCTTAAATGAGTCTCTTAGTTGTTGAAGTGACCACAGATTTAAATAGACTGGTATGCCATAAGCTTGTACATTGTGAGAAGTGAAACTAGGTCGGCCATCTTGTGTGAGGATAGAAACGTCGAGCGGGCCTAGAAAGGCGTGACATTTTCAGTGCACCCTATTCTTTACACCGTGGTTTCAATAGCTGAAAATGCTCGAAAATCTTTGAAATTTGAGAAACTTACAGTTTAATGGGACGCTAATGGTGTGTTCATAATTTGAAAATAAAAATGGTTTGGCACTTTAAAAAGCGAATAAAGTCCAAATTTGTTTATACTTTTTAATTCATGACATCAAAAGGTTGCATTGCGATAGAATTTTTTGTTTTTAGGGCACCTGCGTCATGTAAGCGAGAGTATTCCGAAAAGTATTTTTGAAAAAATTTGCTATTGTAGTTTCTATCATGTGTTTAATGTGGCAACATGTAGGGGCGGCCGGCCGGCGGCTCACGGCTTTCATCCACCATTATTGTGTGATTATTTGACTCTAAAATGAACTTTACTCTTGCATTCGACTTGTCCAGTCTATTTAATTCTGTGGTCGCTGGTATTAACTGATGGACGAAATCAGCTGTTATATGTTAAAGAAAAATCAAACAATATAAACTTGCGCATGCGCTATATTATTTGGTTACTCACAGACGCTCACTCCTATAGAAGTTGATTGCGCTTTCCCCTAAAGTCAAGAATAAAATTACGTATAGGCTAATAACACAAATGCTTGAGAAGGAACTTCACCCGAAATGTTGAAAAGACAACAAAAATATGTTTTATTAAAATTATTTCATTTTTATTTGGGAGTGTTGATCGTTTTATGGAAATTTTGTTTTTAATACAAACCCCATACAGCCCTTTAATTTTTTTAAATTGAACAAAAATACGTTGAGAAGACTTTTTTAATAATAGCAGATTTATTGGCTTCGTGTACCCATTTAAATTACACAGTGAATGTTTGCCAAGTAACTCGTTTTTTGTCATCTTTATAAACAAAATAAGTTTAAAAATTAAAGGTGGGAAAATGTCCCGTCGAAATACATAATATATATTCATTTTTATTTTTCCTTTTTGTTTTATAACCAAACAGTACCGATAAAAATGTGAAAGTTTTTGGTAAGATCTATTTTTGTCCTTTTTATAAAATTTCTAGCACATTTAGCAAAAAGTTTTATAAAACGTCATACAAATCAAATTTGCAGCAGAAAATGCCCTATATTTTTAATTTTATGAAGCCATTTTGCCACAACTAAGAAAAATTTGAAATTTTCCTTTTTTTATCATGAGATAATAATAGCTAATTTTAACATATTTTATGCTCAATGCACACAATTTACAAGGTTTTTGGTTTCGTTAATTAAGAATTTTGAGTCAAAAGTAACAACAACAAATGTTTGAATAATTGGAAAATTTATTTTGAAGTTTTGAATTTGTTTGACAAGAAAATATCAAAACGAAATAATTGAAGATACGTTTCATTCCTAAATATATTTACTTAAAAAGATTAAAAGTTTGTAGACACTTACATTCCCGCTGTAATGTCCCAACCACCAAGGGCAAGGGCTAACTAGATTAAATTTATAGTCTAATCATGCTCCCCTTTTACATTTTGTTTGATCAATATATATAGCCTCTAGAATGGCAGCTGTAAGATAGTCGGAATTCATTACAAGTTTCATTTTATAATGAGTTTCTAGGCACGAAATCAATCAGTTTACTTTGGAGCCACTGTAGGTTTATTAGGTATAAACCCAACACTAAAGCCTGCAAACTAGCAACATAGGTCTATACGTTTCTGCTTGAACACGGCAAGGGTTTACACTACGTAACAAAATATGTTATAAACAATACCACTTAACAATGTATTGTATTTGAGTTTTTTACATAACTTTGTAATCTATATATTATTATTTATATATTATTAATATTACAAAGAGGTAAAATTTGTTTGTAAGCAGGAGGTAATTAATCTCTGGAACCATCGAAAACATATTTTTACTAATAACAAGCTACATTATCTCTGAGTAACAAAGGCTAAAATTCGTTTTGATTTAAGGGCTGAAACAACCGCTATAACAATCTATGTATTAATAGGCAAGCACAAAACTTGTCGTCCTTTTTTCTCAGCTTGTGTGCATCGTATGAGAAATTCGCGCATACCATTAGAAAGGTAGTGTCCTGTAGATGAGCAGAATCCCATTATAATTTACATCGGTCCTCAGGGATACGCCCCAGTAGCCCTCAAAGTTTCAATGTTAATCTTATGGAAGGTCAATCTTAAGGAAGAAGAAGAAAGATTTCTTTTGATTTTATCAGGGGCACAAAAAACAGCTGTTCGTATGAAAAGCTTAAAACAGCTGATTTTGATCAACAGCTGATTTTGATCAACAACTGATTTGGATCAAAAACTGAATATAATTTTAGGTTAGGTAAATCAAGCAATAGCAATAGCAATAGCGAAGCATTGCCGGGTCCACTAGTACATATTAATTGTTATAATTTCTTTAAAACTAGACAACTGAAATTTTGTACATTTAATTCTTATAAGAGACGTATAAACATTCAACCAGAGTTGCATTTTGTCGCTTGCTTCTAAGGGGTAAAAGTGACACCTGCACCGCTAAAACAATAAATATAGATTCTGCTAACTTCCCACAAATCTAGATATCTGAAATTTTGAACTTCCCAAACCCATCTTTGTAAGCTGGGACTAAGTTGTTTGCTGTAAAATCAGGTTACTACCTCTATATATTAAAAAATACTTTGTATTTATATCTATAGAGCTAGATATCTGAAATTTGGTACATATTATTCTTAAGTTATAATAAAAAATAGAAAAAAACCATTTGAATTTCGATTACTTGCATCTAAGGGACAAATGGGACAATTACACCCATTACTTGAGGGAGAATGAACGCCAAGATCTAAAAATTTGTAACATAGGTGGACGGAAGTGTTTAAAACAGAATTGTTGAACCCGATATTCACTTCATTCGCTTTTTCTTATTTGTGGAAGAAGCCGTGGGTACCTCTACATAAACCAGAAGTATTTTAATTTATTGTGACAAGTCCGCTTTCTTTCGAGGTTTGCAAATAGATATAAGTTGATAATATCTTGAATAAGGTAATGTATTGTGAAGCCAAATTAATTTGTTTAAAAATATTGTAAAAGTCTTAAACGAAAAAAAAAATCCGGTTTAACAGCAATGCCGGATTCATTACTAAGGAAAAAATCAGCTGCTTTAAGGCTCCATTTGTTGGGAATACGGGTGGTATAATAGTTGGAGCGTGGATGGCGACTCTGTTATAGGTTTTAAGTTATATTTTATATTCGAACTTATTTGAGCCTTTTCTTTATTAATAGGTCGAGGAAGTTGTGTTGTTTATTGTTTTCTGTTTCAAGCGTGAACTGGATTTTAGAATTAATGCTCTTCATGTAACTCATATGACTGTCGGCTTGCCGATTGAGTTACAACTAGAAGTCATGACAATGGACAACCTAAGGTAATATATAATTAATAATCATTAAAGACTTGCTACCGAAAATGTGAAAATCAAAGTAATACTATTTTCAAGTAATTAAACTCAAAATCATATTTCCTTCGTTTATAGTTTATACAATCAAATATATTTAGGATATTGTTGTTTATACAATCAAACTATTACATTTTTATTTTATAAGTCATAGTTTAGATGTTCTTGAACAAATTCAAAAGTTTATCTTCAAAATTCGATGAAAGATTCGTAACATTGCAAATTGCTATATGTTCTGTTTCTCCTGATATTGCATAAGCTTTAATAGGTTTTTAGAAGGGAGAAGATTGTGTGCAGTTTAACAATAAACATGTGCTTTACTAGCTTCTATAGATAAAATATCTAAATATCTATACTAGGCCTATGTCTAGTACATCTTTGTAATCGAAATTTCAAGGCGTTTACCTGAAGTGCAAGTAGGCCTACACTGAAATGTGAATTCTTTTTCTTTCTTTTCCGTAGTAGTCATTATCGCTTTTAAGAAAAATTAAAATCTTTATATTTCGTACAAATACAATTGTCTGTGTCGAGACCGTTCACACACTCGCCGTGTATAAACTATAATAAATCTCTAGTCTTCTCGGTATAAATTAAGGAGGAAGTAAACAAATTTAACGTTATCTCTATTTTTAGAAATCAAATACACTTAGGCCTAAGTACAGTAAGCCTAGCTGTTTTTACAAAATCTGCTTCGTCATTGCTACATCGTTAGGCCGTGTTTACTCTAGGTAGCAAATGAAAATGTTGGAAACATTCTTGTTGATCGAAAATAATAGCAGCAAAAATTTTAGCAACAAGTTTAAGCATGATAAACGCGGCTTAAATCTGTTCTTTAAAGCAAGTTGTAAAACAGGTCCATTGTTAGGTTAAGTTGCCATAAATAATTTGGTCAAAATATTATTACTAAAATAATCCAGCAATATGTTGCAATACCGATATTAATTAACAATGTTATCTTTCTGATAACCTCTTCAGATTGCATCTGTAGCGAGGAAAGAAGTTACAGTAGTTTATTTCTATTTACATAAAACTTAAACTACAAATTAATTAGGAAAAGACAAAGAAAATAGACAGAGATTGAAAACCAAATGATCAATTTCCTTGTTAATTTAATCCACAGAATATAGCAATTCCAATGAAACCCAAACTATCTACTTCTAGGCCTACAGTACTTTTTGTGCAAAAGGCCTGGAAACCCAAACAATTATTTGAAAATGTTTCATTAAAATGTCAGGCTTTTTGTTTTTATGGAACCAAATGGATGACAAGGGTTCCTTTCGCATGTTCATCTCAGTGATAAGGAAATTATAGTTTTTGGTTTGCTTTGTCAATATAATCCTTATTCCAAAATTAAAACCACACGTAAACCTATATAATATATACAAAAGCAACATGTGATAAAAATGTTTCACTATACAATTTGCAATTACCGTTCCATTTTTGAATAGGTGTTAATGAGTTCGTGTTATAGTCTGTCCGCTCGGCCGTGATACCTGACTTCTCGGAACTCAAAGCCCCCTCCACTAGTTTGCCACCGGCAGGCCCGGCGAGCGGGTAGGGAGGGGGGTTGAGATCCGAGAAGTCAGGTATCACGGCCGAGCGGACAGACTATATATGCTTTTTAAATGTAGCCTAGTATTTTAAGGGTGCTGCTGAAGGCGGCTCGTAGTAGTGTTAATATAACATTAAAAGTTCTTCCCGACAACGTATTCCCGAACAATGTACAGTAGTTAGGAGCATAGTTACTTGTTTCCTCCAAGATAATACAGTACACGAATTTGACAAATCAAAGAGCATTGGACAGTGTACCGTAATGACAACTTATTTGTCAAACTCTGTTTGATAGTTTATGAGCTAGGGACGCTAGGGTACGACTGGATATAGTCCACAATCAAGTACATAAACCCCAATTGACAGGTTTCAAGATTGACTATTATTTGCCATTAAGTTGTAAATTGTACCACAAATTAATTATTAACAAGGAGAAAAGATAAGCTTAAACAAATCCCATAACCCATAACAAAATAGTCCCTAACGCTTCTGTTAAAAATATATCCTGTGTCATAGATTGTTAAAAGTGGTAATTTATACGTAGTAATTTCCGGCTTCTTTACAAAACCTACTGATTCCAGTTCGACTACGTCACGTGTCCTCTGTACAAGTCCATTCTCTTGTAAATCAATAAAACTACCGCCAGCGTCAGCTGCACAAGGTCAATCACTGGAAGGAAGTAGCCTAACACGAAACTAAAGCTTGTTTGTTGCTAATATTCCACGAGGTGTAACCAATGGCTTGGTTGTATAATGTCTAGGTCAAAGCTAAAACAAAAAACTCAGAAATTGGTTGATTTATTAGGTATTGCTCAACAAATTTACTTCGTTTGTTTGGAAAAATCGTGAAATAAAAACAATTAATTACAAGACGAGAATAATGTATGTACACGATTATCATTACGTATTTTTGTATAACATAAAACCAAATTATGAGACCTATTTTGATAATGTAAACCCAGTTTTAAAAACAAAAGAAAGCATTTTTCGATCATATCATCAAAAAGAAAAAAATGGAAACTATAGTATATATAATTGTACAATTGGAAACTATACAACTATTAGCTAGGTACAAAACCTCACCGGTGTGTGAATCAGCGACCAAGAAATAGTATTCCTTGGTCGCTGGTGTGAATCATCGATGTATAAACACACTGGATCGCTGGCTGCGTGTATTGAAAACGGTCCGGCTGGCCTAGCCGCTTCCCCCACCACTGGAGGGACAGCAACAACACGTGAAGCATTCAAAGTTAATGCATCGCTCACAAATGTTTTAATTTATTTTGCTCAGCTTCAACAACGGCACCAAACATTATTTATAAAATAATCATTTTAATTTCTAAACAATATTTAATTGTTATACAGTATGTAACACTTATTTTTATGGTAAACTAGTGGACCCAGCAATGCTTCGCTATTGCTTGATTTAATTTAAAAGTTAGTAAAGTTATTCCATTGACTTAAGTGATCGAATTGCAAAATGATTTTTATGCCACAAGAATATACTACACAAATTTAGATCTATAGTTTGTAAACCTTTATCGGTAATACAGTAAACCTTTTGTTTGTTTTTACCTAATCTAAAAAAACTGATAGTTGTGATAAATTGTAAAAAACCTGATTCTAAATTAGCCCAATTGGTTGGAAATAAACGTGTTTTGGTTCATTGTAGGCCTAACCTAAAATTATGTTCAGTTTTTGATGAAAATCAGTTGTTTTATATATAATATGTAACAACCAATGTTTGAATTGAATTAAAATATAGTAAGCAATTTTAGTTGTTTTTTGTTTTTGTTTGTTTTAAGTTGGTCAATCTAACCTAAAAAAAAGGAGTTGGTTTTGAAGAATAAGAAGCTGATTATAAATGCTGATTAAAATTGCTATGGTAATGAATGTAAACAAACATGACGTGTTGCTAAGCTTTTATTCGAACAGCTGTTTTTGTGCCCTAAGGTCTTGAGTCCATACAAAAGAGGCTGTTTAGTTTTTTCTAAATTTGAAACTTTTTCGGAAAACTTTTCAAATTTGTCTTTATATGATAATCTAGTTCAGACTATTATGAACATTTTAAAATAAAAAAATAGCCAAATTGGTCCAGCCGTTCTCAAGTGATGCGCTTACAAAGGAACAGCAATTAATTCATTTTTATTATATAGATTAACAGTTTGTGTTTAAACTATTATTATTGTTGTTGGATAAGGATAAGGAAAAGTTTAGGGGAAAATAAACTGAACCAAAACCATAATGAAAAACATGATCTGTATTAGCATTTTAAACTGCATTTAATTTACATAAAAGTATACCTAGGTATACATTACACTTTAAACATTGTTAAATAAAACAAGTTTAGTAAGTTTTTGACGCACTCCAAGCTTTGTAAATGTAGCTTGCGATGTTTTGAAATGTTACAAAATTCCGTTAAAATGTATAATAATTTTATTTACTATTAGGAACTCGACCTCTGATCGCTTCGCTCGCCAAACCCTGTACAATGTACAAACGAGCCAAAGATTAACGAGATTCATTAGCGAATTTTCCAACTGCAAGCGAAGCGAAGCGTCCAGGGGCAGAGCCCCTAGTGTTTAGTAACGAAAGGAAAAAGTTCAACTTTAGGCCTATATAAAAAGTAGTAAACATTTTTTGTAATTTTTTTCATAAATGTAAAAAAGTTTCGTAATTTAGTTCTAAAATAGAACTGTATAAAAGTATTGATCAATCTCAAATTTCTTATTTTGAAAACACCAGTTTTTATGTTCCTACTACAAGACTGCTAACAAAACTAGGCCTGTTTTGAATAGTAATTTAGGAATACTATTTCCTCTGCCCAAAAATGACATATTATTATAAAAAAGTGTAGAGGATAAATCAAAGAATTGAACTGTATATAACAACAACAACGTGCATCACTGTCCATCTATCACGCTGCCCACCGCTTGTCTAGCCATCCAGTGGAGGGGGAAGCTCCACGCCGGCCGGCTCGTTTCTCGAACCTTTCAGACTACTCAGCGCGCAATCCAGTGTGTTTATACATCGATGGTGTGAATAGACCTAATTCATCTAAATAAATAAATAAACTAAAAAATTCCTTGTACAAATGTAAATTAAATAAATAACTTAATTACTTTTTTTGGAACTAACCTACATTAATAGTAAAGGCTACATAACGTTTGATTGGTTGCTAGCCATTTTGAAATGGTTTTCAAAAAGTATAACAACGGCAGATGGTTGCAATTACACCGATCCTAGGGCTAACTAAATTTCATTTCTCTCTATTAAAAAAGGCAAAAACTCTAGCCCTACTGCGCATGCCTCAGGATCCAGGTAAAACAATTATTTTTGTTCTATTTTATCTCTTTAAAAAAAATGGAATATATGTATATATAATTTTTATGTGTTATATTTAACGAAAATGCCAAAAAGTATTTCCGAGGTAGCTTCAAACTTCGTGAAGGTTAATTTCCGAGTGATAGAGCGGAATAGCGCCCGATATATAAATATCCGGGGACGGTGATGAGGGTTGTTAAATGAGGTTTGCAGTAATAAACCATATTATGGAGATAAAATTGAATGTGTTGGACATTTGATGGTAAAAAAACGACCAACAGATGATACTATTTTGAAAATTCAAGAATGCTATTAACTAGCAATTAGAAACCAAATGTAAAACTGTAATATATGCTAAATATTTTTACTTATAATCTCCATCAAGCGATGGATCCCAACAGGTGTATGCCAAAAACTGAGGACGCTTGGTCTATGTACAACTTTGCACAGCTAAAAATACAGTTTTATGACCACAAAAACAATGTTATCTGCCTCACTACATGAACACATAATGATGTTTATAAAACCTAAATTTAAAAATGTTGAAGCCTACAGTTACTACGCAAGTGTATTTAAGGAATTATTTTAGATATTTAATTTGATTAGTCAAATTATAATACATTATTAGAAATTAATAAATTTGCAGACAAGCCGGGGAAAGAAGAGTTTATTTTTAACACAAACGAAGCCTGGTACTAGTTATTTTAATGCGGAAAGTTAAACAATAAAAAAACGTCGAAAAAGGAATGCGTATAAATACCTACTTCAATTTGGATGTACATATTGAGATGATTTTGGTCTTTAAATTAAGAAGAAAATTTGTTGCGGGGGTTTTGGTGGGTTGACGCCCTCTGAGATCAAAATACAGTACCCCGTTTGCTGTCCAGCCAGTACAATGTAGACCTTGCAACAGAAAGTTCTGTGACTCCTTTGATTCACTGAAATCAATTGGGCGTTTTCGAAGTAATATTACACAAACATATTATGGTTTTCACGAAGCAAAACAAAAGTATGCCAAGCGTACTACAGTCGGGAGCAAGGAATAAGATTGTTGCGATGTTGCCAGATATGGGACTGGCAAAGCGAGGAACGGCAGGGCTCTATAACAAGGGCTAAACCGTTTCTTTGATCTCGGCACTGTGCCGCCAGTTTCACTCTGGCGTCACTGTGCTGATAACTGCAATTCTAGAGCAGTGGACTCCTTGTGCGCGCAGTCGTTAACTCGCTGTTGTAACTCGACGGAAAAGCTTCAGTCAAATAAAACTTAGATATCCTTAATCTACATAAACTACGGATTCTAACAGTATAAAAAACTTTTATTTTAACAGGTATTTCGAATTTTAATAATTGAAAATATTTGAGAATTATCACTGACTGACATGGAAAAGTTACTACTGTAAGCGAGGACATTTTTTATTTTTGGGTTATAAACAAACTTCCAGCAGGAAAGTTATAGCCAATGAATTGATCTAAACTATCCAATTCACCGATTTGTGATAAAATAATTACATCATTATGAAATCGTTTTTTAAATGAGCGCGAGGAGTTGCCTTGCCGCCACTCCTGAAGTACAGTTGTTTGATACGGGAATAACGTTTATGTACATATAAGTAAATAATGAGCTGGACTTGTGAGAACAATATAGATGAAATAAAACAAAAACACACAATCTCACAACAAATACGTTCAACAAATCAAACGCGTTTCAACGACAAAGTCGCCATCCTCAGTGATAAAGCTACAAAAGCCAAAGTACAACTTTGAGTTTTTGTTTTATTTCATCTGTTTATGTACATATTGTTATTTTAACGTAATATAGTAAATCACTTGTCCCCAGGTAACTATGCCAGCTAGAAAAAAAGTAAGCATTTTATTTTAACATAAACTAAAAATAATTTATAATTAAAATTTGATATTATTGTAGTGGACACAAAAAGTTAAGTTGGAGGTTAACGTTTAAAAAATAATATCATTATTACGTACATTCAAAGAAATAAAATTAGGGATTAATGATGGAAAAAGAAAATCGTAATTACGTAAAAAAATTAGTTTCATATTTAATTAAAAGAATTACTTTATAACAAAGAAATATGCACATAAACGTTATTCCCGTATCAAACAACTGTATTTCGGGAGTGGCGGCAAGGCACCTCCTCGCGCTCATTTATAAAACGATTTCATAATGATGTAATCATTTTATCACAAATCAGTGAATTGGATAGTTTAGATCAATTCATTGGCTACAACTTTTCCGCTGGAAGTTTGTTTATAACTCAAAAATAAAAAAATTCCTCGCTTAGTAACTTTTCCATGTCAGTCTGTGATAACTCTAAAATATTTTCAATTATTAAAATTCGAAATACCTGTTAAAATAAAAGTTTTTTATACTGTTAGAATCCGTAGTTTATGTAGATTAAGAATATGTAAATTTTATTTTACTAAAGCCTTTCCATCGAGTTACAACAGCGAGTAAACGACTGCGCGCACATTACTGAAATATTACCAGCTGGTGTGTATCAGCATGGTGACGTCATATGCGATCGATACTGGGTCACTGTAAATGATCAAAATGGTATAGCCCTTGTTATAGAGCCCTGGAGGAACGGTCGAGAATCGGACGCTCTGCAGCACGATCTGGCAACACTGAGCATCCAGTGTTTGAGTATAACGGTTAAATGTTTGTAAATATTTGCTAAATGAACAACGGTTAAACAAATAACTAACCAAATCAAATCATTCAATATTTTCAACCCGTTTATTAAATAATCTAATATTGGATTTACACAACTTTTATAAATTAACGAAAAGATTTACAAACGCAATACATAACAAATACTAAAATATTCTTGATTATGAAAACTAATGAATAAAAACGTGAATCCAGAATAAATAAACAGCGTGATCTGACCTACGGAGCGTTTGTGGCAGGACCTTCTAGTTTCGCGCGCAATTTTATTGTCGTTAATCAACCACTTTAAAAATCAAAACGATGCTTTGGAGACAAAAAATGTTTAAACAACAGTTTTAGTACGTGTGATTTCCTACAACTTTCCAAGCTGACGAAACATCGCTACTTGAAAATTTTAAAAAAATCCTCGCTTACTGAAAATTTTATGTCAGATGATTCCTGAACTAAAGTTTGCATTTTACTTTTTTTAATGTGTATAATTACGTAAAAATATATTTTAGGTAGAAAATAAGATGGGTAGAATCCTATATTTCCTCTAAAAACAAGTTTTTTTTTAAATTAAAGATAAATCAACCTATAAGTCACCTACGACTAAGGAGAGCAAAGCAGGTTACGCCTTGATAAAACTATTTGGTATGGTAAGAAACTACGTTTCTTAGCTTGCACGATCTGACAACAGCGCAAAAATTCTCACCCGCCTTATTCCGTGCTCCCTGTTGTAGGCAAAACATTATTGTTTGTCCAGCTATTAATGATCTTTTCCCTTAACTTAAAGACAAAAATCGCACTAATATGCTCTCCCAATTTAAAGTAACTTTTTTTTCTTCAAGTAGGTTTACGTTCATTTTCTCGACGGCTTTTCATAATATTCTTCATTTTCTAGTTGTGATAAAATAAAGACCATTGATCCCTTTAAACCTGGCGAGAGAATTCTAACCACATAATAAACATTTATTAAATGATAATGATATGAAAACTCTGAGTTTAGTCACGTACAAAGATTATATGTACAGCCATAGCGTTGTTTCAAGGCCAGCATTCGAAAACAAAAATAACATTAAGTATAGTATCTGAATCCCTTTGTTATGTTTCACTGCAACGTATTAGGCCATTCTTGTAAGCTACTGATAACGTGGTAAAATAAAGCGAAGTTAAAAGGGAAATAATATTCTGTTTTTTATGGCACATACTTACTTCCCACTACCTTACCTAAGTATGCAATAACATCTTCTTTAACTGAAAGTGTTGAAAGTGTTATTCATGAAAGGAATAAACGTTCGTGGAAGGATTTTTACTCTGTTACTCTATGAAGCTATTCAGATGCGATTTCCTACAATTTCGGATTTTGAATTATTATTGTGTTCATACAAAATGGATGTAGATGTAGATATATGAGGGTGTTACAAAAGGAATCTGTCTTACTTCAACAGGCGTACTGCTCTTGGAAATAATGAGAAGAATTAAAAGGACTGGCAGTGGGCTCGTGGACAACGATTCCGTGTCTTCAGAAGGTTATAAACATTAGTTACCTGGTTTGCGTTGGAGAGGATTGGGGGGGGGGGGGGGGTGAAGAGTCCAGCTGTAAATCAGAACATGTTCACACTTTTTATCCGCTTTTACGAAATATTTTTGAAGTCGACCCTTCGTTGGTGTGTACCCGGACTCTATGTCCTACATTTGTCAGTGGACTAGTGGAAGAAGTCAAAGCTTTCCCCCAACAAGTAGTTGATCCCTGTTAAGCTTTCAAATAATCTCTCTATACTTTAAATGGCTTCACTACAAAATGACATGTACATTAAAAATAAATAATTATTGTTTACTTGACTCAGTACAAAACAAATTAACGAGTCCAATAATAAGGTTCTGCTTTGCTACAACTTATAGTTCCATCATGTTTGTCCTTGTTTGATAGTTTTGTCATTTTTCAACCTTTTGGGATCAAATTTTAGTTGGAAGAGTTTTTAGTTACCGTATCCAAATGTAGAACTAAAGGCCATTTGTAAAATAATGTTTAACCAATGAATACTTAAATTAAGTATTCATTGGTTTAACCTCCTTCCTCATGCAATAAAACGAATGAATCACCTTCCCAATATAGCACAGTTTGATATTGTTTAATAAGTCCCTAAAACTCAAATATGTAGGTCTATTATTTGACATATTTTATTGTTATTTTATATTCTTCTAAAAAACCTGTAAATTATTGCCAACATTAAAATACAACGGATATTATACTTACATGAATACATCAGAAAACCGTCTGTAGATCTTAATAATGTATTTTTAACAAAAACTGCTAAAATCTATTTTACTCTTCATCAGAAACCTTTCGTTTATAAAAACTAATTTGTTTTCTTTTTTCTTGTGATGAAATAGTTAAGAATAATAAACACTGGTTCGTTTCCTAATAACTTATTGATCGGATTACTTAAGAGACTTTGTTTCTTTATTACAAGTGTTTCTACCTGTATTTACTTTAAGGCGATGATGGCCGCCTAGGGGTTTCGCCATACAAATCTAGTTGTAGGCCTATTGTTATCTGTTTTCATCTGATAATATTTTAATAACCAATAGGCCAAATAATAAAGAAAGGATATAAGCGATAAATATATAGATGTAGAACCGATACAACTTCGTGTGGTGATAGAGATAGAGTACCTAAAAAATAAGCAAAAACGTTCATATGAACGTATGTTTGAAAACGTTTCGTTTTAAGTCGTCAGCCATTTTTTGTAATTTTTAAAATTAATGACAGCTTTAGGAATAAGTAGGATTATAAAATAGGAAGTAGTAGGACATTTTGCGTAGGCCTAAGCATTGTATAACATTTTTTATTAGCATACCGAGACCCAAAACTTTACATGTGACGACGGTAAAATTCAAAATGACGACCGTTTAATAAATTTAAAGTCAAATTTTAAGTCGGAAACCGTAAATGTTACAGGAATTTTATGACAGACAAAATATTTATATTTTTAATGACAAACAAAATGATTTTTAAAAACATTTTCTGTACTTTCAAAAATAACCAAATTATCGCCAAAAACCTTAAATCGAAGTCTATTTAGTCTATACTCGCGGCCATGAAATTAGGCGGGTGAGAGAAATCGCGGTATTGCCAGATATGGAACTAGTCCAGCGACGGAAGATCAAGATTACATTGTAGTGTAGTGCCTATATTAACTATGTTAAAAACAAGAACTTAATGTGCTATTAAACAATCTAATAAGTTTATAAAGCTTATATTTAGTACTCACTTAGTTTAGACCTTTTTGAACAATGGTTATTTATTTTTATGAAAATTTTAAAATAAATCAATTTCTACTGAGTTTTTTACACCTAATAAAAAGTTTTTAGCCAACAAATTGGTCAACATCATAGGTTACAGACTACATTAATGTACAACAGTCAAGCAATTAATTCGGCTTGAAAGCCTAATCGGTTTATTAGAAAATGTTACTTGTGTTTTAAAAAATGTGATTTTTCGTTAGAGGTAAATAAACTTTAAACAAGTAGGCATACACTGTCGATCACTCTAAAACATTCAAGTACCTACAGACAGTTTTTTTCTCCTATTGGTAGGCCTTGTTGGTATGTAAAACTATTTTAAGGTAAATTTTTGTTTAGGCCTGTTGCACAGTTACTTCCAACCCTACCAGTAGTACTGTAATTCTGTACTGTCTTTACTTGCACCACTGATAATAGCATCTTACACTCTAATTTTCACAATTTTTATTTAAAAAAATTCTTTTTGAGATTCTGGTCCAGATGTTAAAGAACTTATTTCACGGGATGCAAGATTTTTTAGCAAATTCTGGTCAAATAGGTCCAGGAAAATATGTTTTATTCTGACATAATGGCCTCAGGTCATTATCACCAGAAATTAGGACTTTTGCTACTTGGAGCATGAAAGTGCATGCATTTTTACCCCAGTAAAAATCTTGCTGAGGATGAACTTTTGAACAAAATTATATAGGTTACATTTTTCTAATAAAGATGTGTAGCAAATATACACATGTCAAAATGCTCGCAAAGAAAGATAGAATAATAAAACTTACAAAATAAAAAAATCCAGATTTATTAATTTTTTGACTATAAGGATTAAGGGTGTGCAATGCCACTCGAGGAAAAGCATCGAATTCAGTGAGCGCTGGGAAGGCTGGCCTTTGATATTACATTGGTAAAGTGCTCGATTGCGACTAGTATATATCGCTTGTATACACTTTCGGTTTTACTAATACCGGTCTAATTTTTAGTTTCCGCCATGTGCGCACGACCTTTAAATTTGCTGAAAGCTCCAATTATAGTTTAAGTAGGTAACAAATTTCGCCCCGATGTTTTACTGCTATCAAGTGACCCGACTGAAAATTATGTTTTTCGTCTTGTTTATAAGCAAATACCTTTTTATTAAAAATGTATAATTTACAATTTGTGTCATCTATGAATTATAATTTAGATGTCCATGAACAAAAGATTATCTTCAAAATTCGATGAAAGACAAGTTATATTGAAGAGGACTGCATGAGACTGTTTTGTTCTGGTATTATCATTGAAGAAACAACACTATTTGTTTCTTCAATGGTATTATACACCCTTAATAGGAAGACTTTTTCATTAACTCCATTGAGTGAATTATGGGTCAAGGGTTCCATTAGGTCAGTCATTCAAAATGTTTTACTGAAAACCATCCAAAATGTTTTACTGAAGTAATATTCATAACAACGATGCACCAATGTATCATAATTATATAGGTACTTAATATAATAATTTTATTCAGGCATGTAATATGATTTACAAAGTTTCTTTGAGGTATGATTAATCCCATACTTTTATTATAAATAAATTAAAAGAATTTCACGGTAAAGCAAAATTTTACAACAGCTAATTCAATATCCTGAAAGTAATAAGCCAATGGCGAGAACAAAATTTAAATGAATCCGTAATATGGCAGGGCAAAATATTTTAGCCACTACTAACTAGAAAAACCCCGAATGATAAATACGACAATATTTCAAAATGGCCGTCCGTTTAACCAACTGTCACTTGTTTGTTGTGAACAATAAACACAATCTGGAGTTCTGTTTGTTCTTGTTATCTTGTTGTTGATTCAAAACACGTGCAACGATTGGCCGAGAGATGTTAAATCGATCACGGACACTGACTTGAGTTTGAGAAAACATTTAAGCCTTTGATTGCAACTGTCGGGAGAACATAAACAAAGAAAGGAAGTTTCGGATATTTTGCACAACCTTGCCGTTCGGATTTGTCCTGAATAATGTTTGCAATTTAGAAGATTGATTATATACAATTAGTCTGCGCATGATAGGGCCACCGCTACCCCCCCCCCTCCTCCAATTTACCCAGATCCATTATAACACCAGTTGTGGCTAAACCACTTTCCCTACACTTCTTTTTATTTGGTTTAATAAGTTTTAAGTTTATGTTTCAAATCATAATATTTTTTAGGGTTTAATTCATAGCTCATAACACATTTTACAATTTGTATTAGTTTCTATTAATTCATGATACTTAGGTCATAACTCTAATTTATAATTCATCAGCCGTAAATCATATTTTAAAATCTATCTACATTTGGGGCTTGGGCAGATGGGCACGAAGGGAAGGGATTGTCGAGCTAAGCGAGTAGGTAGGAAATACCTCTAGTCTTTTATATTTGCGCAATAAGATATCTGGTAAATCAATGGCGGTATTGGATTTTTAGAATTTACTAATAATAAAGAAAAATATGTGCAAATTTTAAGACTTATAAACAAAGTTGGGTGTACATTTGTGGAAAAACGAAGAAACAATTAATTGTGGAATACATTTGCCCAGAGTTCGTGTTGACAGAATAGGCCTATCATCACTTGTAGACTTTTAAAGTTTTAAAATAAATTGAAAAGAAATGTTATGAACTCTCAGTTTATCAACAACAAAAAATATTTAATTTTACAGGAATGTTTAACTCTTAATTTGTGTAGCAAACAAATTAATATTCTCACCTACCTGTCTCAATCATTTAAAATCGTGTAAAGTGAACAGTTTTCTGTAATTTAAATGGTTTAAATCCATTATTTTGAAACCGATACAATCAGAAAAAAAGTATTTAAGGGCTATGTAATAAAGGTTTTATTTGTGGTAGCCCTGAAGTTTGATAAAACGTTTTACAGGCCTGTGTTGATTTATACATTCATTAATGGACACTAGTATCTCCTGTGGTCAAAATTCGACCAATTGTAGTGTTTGTATGCAAATTCTTAATTCGTACTTTGACACTATAAGGAAAATAGTCTGAAAGGGCAAAGAGTAAATTTGATGGAATAATAATAAATACTAGTAGTTACAATTAATTGTATCTCCTGTGTTTGTAAAGTAACATAATTCAACTTGTTTTTCACCTAATTAATTTAAATTTATTATTAGTATGCAAATTCTCAATTTGTATATTGACGCTAAGAGAAAACGAGTTGGTAAGGGATAAGAGGAAGCTTGATGGAGCTAATGATAAATATTTAGTAAACATGTGTAGAAGTAAACAATTAATTACTACTAAACGGTAGAATAATTTAACAAATAAATAAAGATAAGTAAGACATTTGAGGGAAACAACGCTTTTTAATATTTTCAGGTACAGGAAAGGCACACGTATTAGCTCATACAGCCGTGAATGTGATCAAAATGAGTTCATTTAACTGTTTGATGCGTTTTGTATGGACAATAAAAAAATATAAACCATGACCTACAAAAATGTATGTTTATATTCATTGCAGTAGCCCATTTAAATTCAAATAACTTGCTTGGAAACACAACGTTAGGTTAGACCTAATTATTTTATTTTACTTAACGATAATCAAAATACACATAATTTCTATTAGTAACCAACTGCATAAAACAGCAGATTAGGATAACCAGCTTAGCAGCACAATTTTAGGTTAGGCCTAGTTTATTATTTATTTGGATTGTCTTTAAGGCAATATATAAACATAATTTTGGTTTTCTGCACATCTACGGCACAGTACCTTTCGAATGATATAAGCTACATATACATATAAGCTTCCTTTCCTTTTATAATAAACTAGCTGAATACCCGGGCTTCGCTACAGGGAATTTGTTTTTTGCATCAATATGATTCATAATTAATTGTCATATTTTTCTCTAATTTTCTTTAATCTATTATTTCACGAAAGTGAATTATAACATGTATTTTCAATTAGTTTAGTAGGCCTATTTACTGTTCACTGATTGCCCGTCAATCGCCTCGTACGGCATGTGTGCTGAATTAATTAAATCAATAATAAACGGTACCAGGAACTGGCACATACTTTCTCACAAACACATTTAACCCATATATGCCCATAACTTTTTTCTTAAATTTTGATATTTTATCTGATTTTTTGTACACAAATACTACTAATAGAATGAATATAGCGCAAATTTATTTATTTCTTAAACCGATAGGCCCCTGGGGCCATGGGTCAAAAACGACCCCTTGGGCAAATATGCTGCAATTCATACTAATACTTAGTGATATGATATTGTTAATAATAATAGGTAAAACTGAAATAACGTGAGCATATTTCATCAAAAAATGTAATATTTATTGGAAAAAATATATTTTTACAATATTTACATCAGCTAGAACTATTTATGGTACTCAATAAAACATTTATCGTGAAGTGGTACTTTACATCTCTGGCAAAGTTTAGTGGTTTTATTTGTACAATGAGCACATCTTCGCCTCGGCTGTAGTGACCACTGCTTTGCTTCACTGCATTTGCTGTTTTTCTATCCTGTGACTTCGATGGCCCTGATAAAATTCGAGGAGTACCATATACCGTAAGTATTGTTCTTGCTAGATTGCGACGAAAACCAAGCATATCTAACGACTTATTGTATGGTCTTGAGAGTTGATAGGCATTATTTATGGAGACATCAATCAACCGTAATATAATAGGAATATACCATTTCTTTCCTCTAATTGAAATTCGGTAGGCTGATATATTACCATCTAGTTGATCGACTCCACCCATGAACTTATTATATTGGTGGATTGCATTAGGTTGTGGAATCAAAATCTTTTTCTTTTCTTCTGCCGAATAACGTTTTGCACTCCTCATTGGTTCTACTCCATGTTCGCTGGATAGAATTGTTACAACATTATTATCCCTCCATCTTATGGCCGTTATTCCTTGGTTTTTTGCAATTTTTACATCATACGTGCCTCTTTTTCCTTTTGCATGGATTTGACTGCTTTCAAGGGACACTGTTTGGTACGGTTATCTCTGACTGTTCCAGTTAGGTTATTATTTATTTTTTTCATTTCAATTTTGTCGTTACAATTTTCTTCGCCTGAATCGCAGTCAGTTTCGTCACCATCATCGAATGGTCGTTGGCCTAGTAATACTACATCGATCTGTCCTACGACATCTTCATTTGCGAACCTGTCAAGGTCTTCCAATATCTGAAACGTATTCAGGTTATCCCTGTAACACAAAAAAAAACTTTTAGAAAAATATAATAAGAGTAGGCCTATATAGGCTATATATTATAATTTAGCGAAATTTACTATTTGTAACCAAAAGTTAAAAAGATTTAACCAAGAAATCTGTGTTAAAACTTCAAAGTATGTCAAACAAATCACATTTTGTCTGTATATTCAACAGCCTGTGCAATACTGCAATAGCCTATTTCACTAATAATATTAGTACGCCTATTATTGAACATTTCATAAAAAGTCTACTTTTATTTATTGTTTAAATCATTTATAGAGGGAAAAACATCATTTGTTTCTGTTGCAAATCAAAATAAAGCATTAGAATAACTGCAAACATTCAAAGCTAAAAGTTGGAAGTGGAACCTAAAAGATCCAGTATTTGCCCAAGGGGTCAATAATGACCCATTAGTATTTTACAGGCAATTTACAAACCTCTAGTATTGATTATGCATGCAACTGTTATACATATTACAAGAATAGTATGTTAGTAAGAAAAGAAATACAACTAAACTTACTAAAAGTGTTTACAAAATGAATACTTACATGTTATATTAGAGTAGTACACAACAGCTGTGATCCAGTTGCTGACATGAGTTAATGATTCAAATATAACTGTGCAGAAAGCAGCACTTACTGGAAACCAACATTATTTTTTAATTGCTCACACCTGTAACAAACTATATTAAACTACCAATATAAAAAAATATGCCTTATTCTTGAGGGGAAAAAAAAGTTTCTTGGGTCAAAAACGACCCCTTGGGTATATATGGGTTAAATTACTAAACAGATTCACTGTCACTTGTAGGGTGGGGTAGGAGAGTTTTTTTATTAAAGTTGGAGATTAATTAATAAATATTATTATTATTATTATCTAGAGAGAAAACTATTCGATCGATTTCGAAAAAATTTGCACCAAACACGTCAATTAGGTCTTTATAGATGCACGTAAAAAGGTTTTGAAATTTTTTTTAAAACAACCCGCTTTATGGCCAAAAAACCCCCAAAAATCAGTTATTATTATTATTATTATTATTAGGTAAACGAGAATTTTTAGAAAGATGCGGGTTTTGTATATGGTAGGGCACATTAAAGGCTACAAATAAGCCAAATTTTATCAAAATCGTTAGAGCCGTTTTTTATAAAAAAATAATAACTGATTTTTTGGGGGTTTTTTGGCCAAAAAGGGGGTTGTTTTTCAAAAAATTTCAAAACCTTTTATCGTGCATCTATACAGGCCTACTGGACATGTCTGGTGCAAATTTGGTTGAAATCGATCGAATAGTTTTCTCTCTAGCTTTGTATACTTTTATTAAAGTAGGCGATTAACTAATAAATATTTTTATTATTAGCTAGATAGAAAACTATTCTATCGATTTCGAACAAATTTGCACCAAACACGTCAATTAGGTCTTTATAGATGCACGTAAAAAGGTTTTGAAAAACAACCCTCTTTATGGCCAAAAAACCCCCAAAAATCAGTTATTATTATTTTTATTAGCTATACGAGAATTTTTAGAAAGATGCGGGTTTCTGTATATGGTAGCGCACATTAAAGGCTACAAATAAGCGAAATTTTATCAAAATCGTTAGAGCCGTTTTTTTATAAAAAAATAATAACTGATTTTTTGGGGGGTTTTGGGCCAAAAAGGGGGTTGTTTTACAAAATTGTTCAAAACCCTTTTTCGTGCATCTATACAGGCGTATTGGACATGTCTGGTGCCAATTTGGTTGAAATCGATCGAATAGTTTTCTCTCTAGCTTTGTATACATACAGACAGAAATACATACATACATACATACAGACAGACATTTTGTAAAAACCACTTTTTTGGACTCAGGGGGTCCCAAAACGGATATTTCCACAAAAATCTCAACATCGATTTTTTTTTGCGATCACTATACTTTCTCTATACTATAGTATAGTGAGAAAGTAAAAAGTTTAAAAATTCAGAGTGAAGAGCGTATTCTTTTTCAACCGCTAAATCTACAGACTGGTAAATCACAGTCTTAGTTGGATGTTTGCAGATCACCCAGATACGTCTTTAATAGGCCTAAGCGAATGCATAAATCGGGATAGTTTTGATGAGCTTAAACGTCTTAAATATTTTCTTAAAATTAATAAGTGAAAAATTTCAGCTCTCTAGCTTTAAGGAAAGAATAATAATTAATAGTCCTATTTATTGATTTTATTATATTTTTATAACTCTTAGCAGCATGTAACAAAATGTAAAACCGGTTTATTTTCTATATGAATCTTGTAAGAAATGAATGTACACAATTTCAGCTCTCTAACTTTAATGAAATTATAACAATAAATATGTTTTGTTTTTAATGGTGGTTATCACATTTTCACCCCTAGCAGCACGTAACAAAATGTAAAACTCATTTACTTTAACTTGTGTTTTATAAAAAAATAGGTGTACAAAATTTCAGCTTTAAGGAAAGTAAACAAACAACATTTATTGTTTTAGGGGATGGTTTAAAACTTAAAGGCCAAATATTTAAAAATCCTATAATAATGCGCCTCTAGCGCCTATGAGCAATATGTGTACCAAATTTCACGTTCCTTGGCGGTATTAAATTAATATTTATAGTAATCGGATATGTTGCTAAATGTTCACCCCTTAGCAAAACGTCATAAAATGTAAAACTGGTTTATTTTTGTATATATTTCTTGTAAGAAATAAATGTACGAAATTTCAGCTTTCTAGCTTTAAGGAAAGTATAAAAATAAATATTTATTTTTTAAAGGGTTGTTCCTGCATTTCTACCCCTTAAAAGAACATGATCAAATATGAAACTGGTTTATTTATCTATGTTGCGTGTCTTGTTAGAAATGTTCACAAAATTTCAGCTCTTTAGCTTTAAGAAAAATATAAAAAAAATATTGGTTTCTTGGGGGTTGTTATCACATTTTCATCCCTAGCAGCACGTAACAAAATTAAAACTCATTTAATTTTCATACGCGTTTTGTTAGAAATAATTGTACCAAATTTCAGCTTTAAGGAAAGTAAACAAACAACATTTATTGTTTTAGAGGATGTGTTTTCAACCCTTAAAGGCCAAATATTTTAAAATCCTATCTTAGTGCGCCTCTAGCGCCTTTGAGCATTATGTGTACCAAATATTTCACGTTTGTTGACGGTATTAAATTAATATTTATAGTTAGGCCTATAGGGGTTGTTACTAAATTTTCACCCCTCAGCAGAACATGATAAAATGTAAAACTGGTTTAATTTTTTTTATATGTAGCCTATCTTGTAAGAAATAAATGTACAACATTTTTAGCTTTCTAGCTTTTTTAAGGAAAGTAAAACAAACAATGTTTATTGTTTTAGTGGTTGTTTCAACCCTTAAATTCCAAATATTTTAAAATCCTATCTTGGTGCGCTCCTAGAGCCTATCACAAATACGTGTACCAAATTTCACGTTCCTAGGCGGTAGGATTTTTGAGATAGGCCTACATAACAAACAATATTTATTGTTTTAGGGGTTGTTTCAACCCTTACAGGCCAAATATTTTAAAATCCTATCTTAATGCGCTTCTAGCGCCTATTACAAATACGTTTACCAAATTTCATGTTCCTAGGCAGTAGGGTTTTTGAGATATATAACAAACAATATTTATTGTATTAAGGGTTGTTTCAACCCTTAGAGGCCAAATATTTTAAAATCCTATCTTAATGCGCTTCTAGCGCCTGTGCCAAATACGTGAACCACTGTTCACATTCCTAGGAGGTAGGGCTTTTGAGATATATAACACACAATATTTATTGTTTTAGGGGTTGTTTCAACCCTTAGAGGCCAAATTCTTAGTGCGCCTCTAGTGCCTATGACCAATATGTGTACCAAATTTCTAGGTGATATGGATTTTGAAATACTGTGATCAGTCAGTCAGTCAGTGAGTGAGTGGCTTTTGGATTTTATATATATAGAGACTAAATAAACGGTACCAGGAACTGGCACATACTTTCTCACAAACATATTTAAATTATTAAACAGATTTACTGTGACTTCATAATTGTAGGTGGGGTAGAAAAGGTGATTTATTGAAGTAGGAGATTAACTAATAAATATTATTATTATTATCTAGAGAGAAAACTATTCGATCGATTTCAATCAAATTTGCACCAAACACGTCAATTATAGGGTTGTATAGATACACAAAAAAGTTTTGAAAATTTTTGAAAAACAATCCCCTTTATGGCCAAAAAACCCCAAAAATAAGTTATTATTATTATTAGCTAAACGAGAATTTTTAGAAAGATGCAGTTTTTTGCATATGTTAGGGTACATTAAAGGCTACAAATACGCCAAATTTTATCAACATCGTTAAAGCTGTTTTTTTTATAAAAAAATAATAACTGATTTTTGGGGGTTTTTTTTTACCAAAAAGGGGCAAATTTCAAATTTTTCGTGCATCTATATAGGCTTACTTGACATGTCTGGTGCAAATTAGTTTGAAATTGATACATGTCTTTGTATACATACAGACATACATTTTGTAAAAACCACTTTTTCAAGGCGTTACACAGAATGATGTACAATATCACCTGTTTTTATAAGGAACAAAGAAGATTAGTCTATTACTTTAAATAGGGGCATATTGACCAATTGACCTTTGTTTGAACACATAATACTATTATATAATGTGCATCTATCGAAATAACACGTTTCTTTTTCTGTCTCCTTCATTTAGGAAAAAAGATAAAAATAAATCGGACTTTAACTGGCAAGAACAACAACAGATTTCAGTTATTATCTTCTTGACCGATAACACAATATATTTACATTTAAGTAATTTGGAAATGAATATAAAACGCGTAGGTCTACAAAATACAGTTTAACTAGGCCTACATAGGTCACGGTGTACATGATTTGTAGACCTCTTGTTTCGCAGATTAATCTCAAAACAAAGATAAGTTAATTATACAAATCTTGATATATCAAATCAAAGGTGTGCACACACCGGCGTGGCGCGATCTGCGGGAGCGTCGCGATCCAGTTCCTAGAATTTTACAAGCAATATTTATGCGTGAAGATTGTGGCGGGAATTAGTGCTTCCACACTGGTGCGGGAAGCGGGAACCAGTACCCCTACACTGTAGGGAGGCGTAGTGTGCGGTTTTTTAGTGTGATTGCTGGAACGGTCATGTGTTGCGATACAGAATATTAAAGTTAGTGTTTATGTACAGTTCTAACCATCGTCGGATGAAGAAGAAGCCCTGCTATTGCTTACTTGTTGTGGCAGAAGACGAACAACCGAAGAAAATGTGGGTTCACAAAATTAATAAAGAAAGGCTTCAATTTGGCGAGTACCACACGCTCATGAGTTGAGAAAAGATTATAAAAGGTTTTACATCTATTTTAGAATGACTCAGGAATGTGTTAACGAGTTGCTCAGTTTCTTGGCATTTTTTGTTTAAATGCACGGTTTTTGAGTTATTTAGGTTTGAAATTTATTTAATGTAGGCTTATGGTTATGAAGCAATAAAAAATGATTACAATCATACATCGAATATTTTTTGTCCCTCCATATGCTCACGTTTTTATATGAATTGTATTTTAATTCCACTGTTCATTCAAAGTTGGTTTTAAAAAGAAAAACTAGTTTGGCGGTACGAGTTGGTAAAAATTGTCCGATTTACATCAAATTTAGTATACAAATTATGGAAATTTAAATACAAAACGTAATTTATCACTCTATTTATGGAACCTGAGTTTTGGCACACAAGTACCCAATCAAGAGCTACCATTATTGTGACTATCGCACTATCGCCTTCCTACGCAAACTAGAAGCTAAGATTATCAACCCTGTTTATAAAGTATCTTGTTCAATATTATATGCCACTGTTAAGAGTTATAACCTATATTATAATGTAAACTGAATATGAACAAATATTTTAAATAATAAGTGAAATTACTGTATACAGAATTTCTCAATGTTTCTTGCCTCCCTTTCAACAATATTTGTAACATTTCAAATCAATAATAAGCCTACACGAAAAGTATCGGATACAAAAGAATAAAATCAAACTACCGTGTACTTTGAGATTGTAAATACTTAAAATCACGCGCTCAGTGAGCACTTCAACTCCAACCATTTCTTAAACAATGTTGAGTAGTATATCTGCTGATTTCATTAATTATCTCATCTACTGTATATAATATTATGTAAGCGGTTTTGTGCTGACTGGCTGACATAGAATTAAAGTAGAACAAAAACTACTTGAGATAAAACTTCGAAAATGTAAAGGTACTATCTTATCTTCTAAAGCGAGAGATAATTGTTTGTCTGCTAAATGGATCTGGAATCTCCGTCTAAGGATTTTTGATTTTTTGATTTTATATTAGGCTTTTGGCCACGAGAAATCGATTGGAAATGGTCACCAGTCTGGGAAAATTCGTTTTCTACGTCTTTTTATTAAATTAAAAAGTGAAATTTGTCCATTTTAAACAATACAAAGCACAGCTGATGCAAATGTTTTCAATGCCATTACAATAATCATCTGCTTTCTTTTAAACTGTATATTTTATTAGAGGTTGTATCTATTTATAGTTACCATGGCAACGAATACATAATAAACATACCCTTTATTTAGTTGTTTAATGTTATAGGCCTAACCTAAACGATGTTCACGGAAATTTGCAATAATAGTAGTTATTGACGTGAGCGAACTAGGCCCTAGGAATAAATCGATATTGAAATAATACTTTAATTTAGGCCTGACTTATTTCTGAGGCATAGCGTTGAGATTGTGGTTAATCCTTTAAACTGTATTTTTATTACAGGTAAGCCTAATGTTGTATATACCCTTTATTTAGTTGTTTAATGTTATAGGCCTAACCTCAAAACTCAATAATCCAATATTTATTATTGAAATCATAGCCCTGCTTATAATCGAGCTTTAGCTCGGTCTCCAGGTACTATTCTTAAAGGGTGGATACGCTGTCCGCCAAATTGAATGTGATTGAAATAAGGGCAATGCTGATAGAATAAGTAATTTTCCCCGTTAATTCGTAGAATAAATTTAAAAATTTCGTTTCACTTTGAAGTACTGTCATATCATATGCGGATGTTGTTGCTGAATAAATGTTCAAACCGTCTTATTGGTTTCATAAACGTATGGTATAAATAGTAAACTTTATTAATTTTTTACTCAGTTGCAAAAAGAGATGCAATCAACACCCACAATCTATTTTACTTTAAGAAAAAAATACAGCTTTCATTTTTTTGACGAAAATAACACAAAAGTATGCTTACAAGTGAAGGTATGGTTACGTTATTTTAACATTGAAATTGGTAGCCAACTTCGCCGTTTTGAATGTAGGGGTCATAGGAAGGAATTTGTAAAATTTTAAAGCGTAAAAATTCGATGGTTCACTCCCAACCCTTTAACAGATAAAACAGCTAATTGGGATCAAAAGCTTATCAACACATGTTTGTTGAATGCGTTTACATTCTTTTTCATTACCATTGGAACCCATTTATCAAATTTAGAATCTGTTTATTATTCTTTACAACCAACAGCTGTTTTAGGTTAGATTAACAAAATAAAAGCAAACACAAAAAAAAATCAACGAAAAATGTTTACTGTAATAAATTCAAACATCTTTTGTTACATATTATAAATAAAACAGCTGATTTGGACCAAAAGCTTAACACCATTTTAGGTTATTTGCGATTCATATTTTACGATAGTAGGTTAGGCCTACTATCGTCCAATGATAAGTTATATAACAAGTTGGGGAAAGAGTTTTAAAATTATATACATAATAAGGGCGTTTTATTATCTTTCCATGCTTTTCTTTTTTTATTATTTAATATAGGCCTACCTAGCCTATACGATAGTTCGTAATTTCTTGCTGTATAATTTACGATTTGAACAATTCTTTTTATTTTTTGCAATAGTAGTTTCTTTCAATGATAAATTAAATAGATAACAAGTTGGAAAAGAAAATTTAAAACTAATATATACATAAGGGTGATTTAGTATATTGGGAAGCTGAGCTACATCCCTTAATTAATTATTCAAAATAAATGTTTACGTCGAATTCGTTCTTGTTCTTAGAAAATATAAATATTAATTTCAATTACGTTTATTTTTAAACACAGAATTTAGTTACTTTCTTAGCTCTACAGTCTTTACGATTAGCGTCAGCTAGGCTCAAGGTTAGAAAGTGAAGTTGCATGTTCCGACAGGTTCCCCGCCAGAACTGAGCATCGGGGAGGGAGGCTGTTCCTCCAGCTGTTTGACTGTTTGACACATTTAACTTTATCACTTATTTACCGATTTGTTCAAATAGTCACAATGTGGTACAAAACAGATCCTTCGTCATTTTAAAGACGGATTTGTTTGAAAAATTCACTTGAGATTACAAATACACAGTTTACATGTAAATACTGCAACCCTACGAGTGCAGGTTCTTTCCATTTAAACGTCTTCAATTATTTCAATTAGTTTCGACTATAATATCGCCATCATCAGTGTACAAACAAGTATACTACAACAAATTTTGCATTGTTAAAAAAACAATGTTTTGGATGAAGATTACAACTCTCAACATGGCATACGTTAGGCCTACACTTAATCTTATCTGGTAATTAAATGTCCAGAAGATCCATATCACGTATCAGAATGTAACAAAATATTGCTGTTCTTTTATTGTAAGCTTTAATAAGTAAATGAATCTGGAACATACTAAATCTAGATGGCATTAAGATGCTTCTAGAAAAAACTTGTCAGAATTAAGACAACTACATAGGCTAAATCAAAAGGGAGTTTGAGAAGGCACCAGCTTTTCTGAAATATGCAAAGCTACATACATGACTTACATCACACATGTGAGTAAAAATAAATAATATTATTATAACCTGTTTGTATAAGACGTATACATATACACATTATGTAAAAGGCAATAGGCTACTTTGTTTTGGTTTATTGTTGTATGTTTTGAACTCAGATAAGATAATTCTATCAGGCCTAGGCAAACAGTAAACGAAAACTGTGGATAATATACTGTATATAGGATATATAAAAGAAGAATTAATATTTTAACATTCTCTCCTACACTAATAATAATGTCTGAAACATTTGTTACTAGCATGAACATGAATTAACAATTTTGTTCTCACGTGATAAAATTGGTCTACCTAACTTAAACAAAACTATAATGCATATTTGAATATTGTTTAACAAAACAATCTCTAAACTGTACCTATATAAAAATGATGGCGTGAGCTGGCATCCACCAATAGCAAAAACTGTAGGCGTTACTAAAATTTGTGTTTGTTTTTTCTTGAATGTTTGTTTTTTTTTTGTCCTCCACAGACTCAAAAACTATTTGACCGATTTACTAAAAATTACACATTATATTATGCCAATAGTGTTTAGACATAATAGACATTACAAATACAGTCTAACTCTAAGGGGTTAAAATGGGGTTGCAAGCTATAAAGCTAAAATTGTGTAATATTTTTCTAAAAATATTATAAGTGTTAAAGTATTCATTGCCACAAGTCACTTCAAAATTACTTTTTCAATACACTCACTAAATTGTGTTTGCTAATTTAATCTAAGAACTGTACAGTATATTGTATTTATATACTAAAATCAAGCAATAGCGAAGCATTTCCTGGCACACTAGTATAGGCCTAATAATTATTTAGGCCTACTCTGCAGAAACAATAACAAAATGTGTAATTGCATTTGATTATCCTGGATTTCTCTAAATGTTCAAACATTCAGCTGTTTGTAGTTACCTAATAACACAATTAGGCTAATCTAACAGAGTCTCAATAATATTGAAAGTTGTTTTATACCCTAATTAATTAACATCATGTCTGAAACATAATTTCTTGTTAGCAGGAGCGTGAATTAACAATTTTGTTCTCAGGTGATAAAATTGGACTGCTACGTTTAAACGAAACTATGGGTAATGCGTAATTTATTAAAGGAGGGTTCATATTTGAAATTTTTTTGTCAACACAATCTAAGGCCTAATATAATTATTTAAGCCTTCTCTGTAGAAACAATACAAAATGGGTAATATATTATTTGATTATCATGGGTTTTATAATGGTCAGGCATTCAGCTGTTTGTAGTCAGCTGATAACACAATTGATGGAACAAACTCTTGAGATTTCGAGAGTTGTTTTATACACCAAGATAATACTGTCTGAAACTTATTTATTGTTAGCAGGAATGTGATTTAACATTTCTGCCAGACCAGTTGTTAACAAATTCACAGAGAAAATATAAAATCTTTTATCTGTGACAAAACTAACCTAAATGAAATACAATCTTGATTGTAAAATTTACGTAACTAGGCAATGGAAACTAGTAAGTTTCTCTGAAATACCGTACTTTTCAAGGTCGCAACTTATATGTCTATTAGCAATCAATATGTTGAAAATACATTATCGTATGTATTAATTAATAAATGCAGTTACACAAAACTTGATACTTTACAACACGCAACTAAGTTTAGTCTGACATTTCAGTCAAAAAATTAACACGTGATGTGTTATCTACTGTGTTTGTATTGATAATAATACAAATATTTGTCCGTCGAATACTTAGGACATTCCAAAGCCTGGATAACAAAAACATAAATATGTGTTGAACGATAGGTTATGTGCGATATTAAACACAAAGTATGACTCACCTTATGTTTAAAGTTTATTGTTATCCCCAAATGTTATTATAACTGATCACAATAAACTTCACTATTACACTTCATCACTCACTCAACACTAAACAACACTTCTATTCCGTTCAACAATCGGACAACGAATGTGAGGCTTTCACACTGCGGAGGTGTGTGGCGCTGCGCGGTCGATACTTTCTTGTGTTTCTATTGGTCAACCATTACGTCATTCATGCTGTCTCGGAGGGGGAGTTCGAATTCTGAGAATTTGAAATGGTGTGGGTGGTGGACATGGGAGGGTGTTTTGCCAAAACTACCCCTAGTTGAATAAATCAAGTAATACATAGGCTACTATAAGGATTGGTTTTTATTCCATTTAATGGTGTATTTGTTTCGAACAACCGTGCTTCGCTACGGAAAACATTGTTAAAATTACTTACAAAATATCTTTAAAGAAAATATATAAACTGTAAACAGGAATAGAAATAACATGGAGTCAAGAAATAACACTTCAACTGTGTTAATCTTAATTCAAAAAATTATTTAAGACAAAGGTTCGTTAAAATAAATAAATAAACATTTTTATACATCAATGAAGCATAAACTGAGACATGAATATGATTTATTCCAACATTGTAGACGTCGACGAACACAATAAAAAAAGAAAAAATAACTGTTTGATTTCACAAGATCACTTGAAATTATTAACTATTGCAATGAATTAATTAATTATCAGTCTACAATTTAAAACTTTAATAAATTTTTTTAAAGAATTATTGAAAATAAGTTGGTTTTTTAAATTACAAAATATGTGTATTTACTAATTTATCTGTCGTACCTGCCCTCGCCGTTAAATAAGGAACTCTTCCCTAGCTTTTCCTGGTAATTATTAATTTGTGAAAATCAAACCAAATTTTAATTGTTTTTTAATGTTACATTTAAGCTTCTGCCTACTCCCAGTTATCCTACAATGTTTCATTTAATTATTTCACTTAAAACTTCATTTGAACACCACAACTAATTTAAATAAGCATAATCTATACACCGTGCACTAAAAATGAATTATTAACAGAAAACTTTAATAGAAACTAATAACAAAATCATGTTTTAAATTATAATATTGAGGAAATATTTTTTGGCGCCTGTTACGCACTGCCTGTTCGCCAATAATACAAAACATTCTTTAAAACCCAAGCAGCCAGTAACTTACAAAATTGTACAAGATCACTTGTGTTATCGGCCAAGAAGATAATAACTGAAATCTGTTGTTGTTCTTGGCAGTTAAAGTCCGATTTATTTTTACCTTTTTTCCTAAATGAAGTAGACAGAGAAAGAAACGTATTATTTCGATAGATATGCACATTATATAATAGTATTGTGTGTTCAAACAAAGGTCAATTGGTAAATATGCCACTATTTAAAGTACCTAATAGATTAATCTTCTTTGTTCCTTATAAAAACAGGTGCTATTGTACATCATTCTGTAAAACGCCTTGAAAAAGTGGTTTTTACAAAATGTATGTCTGTATGCATGTCTGTGTCTGTATGTATACAAAGGTAGAGCGGAAACTGTTTCAAACAAATTTGCACCAGACATGTCAAGTAGGCCTGTATAGATGCACGAAAAACGGTTTTGAAAATTTTTGAAAAACAACCCCTTTTTGGCAAAACAAACCTCAAAAAATCAGTTATTATTTTTTTATAAAAAAACGGCTCTAACGATTTTGATAAAATTTGGCGTATTTGTAGCCTTTAATGTAGCCTACCATATGCAAAAAACTGCATCTTTCTAAAAATTCTCGTTTAGCTAGTAATAATAATAATAATAATAACTGATTTTTGGTGGTTTTTACCCATAAAGAGGATTGTTTTTCAAAATTTTTCAAAACCTTTGTTCGTGCATCTATACAGCCCTAATATTTGGTGCAAATTTGTTTGAAATCAATCGAATAGTTTTCTCTCTAGATAATAATAAAATTTATTAGTTAATCTCCTATTTTAATAAATCACCTCTCCTACCCCACCTACAATTATGAAGTCACAGTGAATCTGTTTAATAATTTGAAAAACAGCGTCCGAAACACGTTAGTACGAAGTGCATATTTTTGCTGTTATACGCAAGGTATAGAAGACCCTTAAGCCTACAAATGGTTCTTATCTATACTAAAAGAGGTAAAATTTGTTTGTTTGTTTGTTTGTTTTTTTTTTTTTTGTAGTGGGTCATCTCTGGAACTACTGAACCGATTGAAAATATAGTTTTACTAATAAAAAGCTACACTATCCCTGAGTAACATAGGCTATAATTCATTTTGATAAAAACATTTTTTATTTAAATAGGCTATTTGTAAATTTAGTCGGAAAAAATTCATAGATTAGGCCTAGATTGATGAACCGTTATATTTCTTGAATGTATTTTCATTCATTACCATAGCAACCAATTGAATAAAATAACTGATAAAACAGCTGAGTTCAAACTCTGAACCAACTATTTGTATTTCTAACTTTTAGGTTAGGTTTTTATTAAAGTGTAGACCAGAGCCTTGCTGGTTCTTTTTACCTTTATTATAACTGCTGTTATAAAATATACGAAATAATTTTATTTGAACATTTAACATTATTTACCACCTTAGCTTTGTGGTTATTATTAATCCTACACCTTTATTATAGGCTAAAGAAAACATAACATGATTATGTGTATAGAAAGTTCCAACGGGAGCACGCAGGGGTTTCCCCTAGTAAATAAATAAAACAAAAACATTTCAAGTTCATAAGAATATTGTTCATAACATGAACTATATTTATGTTCCTGCGGTAAGATAAAAAGGCTTATTCAGAGAAGCCTTTACAGATAGACAAATAAATGCTCTAAAGTCTTTTATAAATATTTGCAGCCAACTTAGCTCCCACTTATTGTTTTGATTATTTCAAACAATTACTTAAAGTTTAATTTGATTTGAGTTAAAAACTTAATTAAATCTATTGTATTGCCATTAATTACGAATAAGGGAGTTGCCACTCTTATATTGTAATTTGAAGATAGATAATTTGTTTCAATATAAGTTCAATTATAGCCTACTACAGGATAAGACATGTACCCAATATCTCCATTTATGAAGTCATCTGGCACACGTAATTTTAACACAAGATCTTTCATAGCTCTGTTGGATTTCTTTGTTTCTGATTACGTAAATATAATAATGTTTGTGAAGCTCAGCTGCATTGTTGTAAACTGAAATCATTCCTTGGTTATAGGAAGAAACATCTCAGGTAGACCTAATCAATAACTATTATTTATGTGCATATTTAGATTTAAATTACAACAAATAAAGTAATTCGTAACTAAGAAGAATATAAACACAAAACAAGATCATGAACACATTTTCAAAGGAGCCTAACTGAGGGTGAATGTGGAACAGAGTCCAGCTCACCTCAACAAAGGTAAACCACAAAAATATTTCGTAAAGGCAGGCAAAAAGTCTGGGCCTATACTGGTTGACAGCTGGACTCTCGTCGTCCCTTTACGCTTGTACCTAGCACCATTGACTATATAAGCTCGTACTTATATAGTCAATGCTAGCACTAACCTAATCTGTTAAGTGGCATTTTTGGAATTATTATATATATGAAGGCCTATACTGAAGTTCATCTATATTGGGTATTTACTGATTAAAAAACATAACCCTTCATTATTATTTAACTGATTGGTCAAAAAATACATTAATAGATGAAAACTGTCAACAAATACAACTAGATTTTTGTATGGTGAAAATCCTGGGCTCTGACCATTGCCTTAAAATAAATACAGCTAGAAACACTTACTTAGGCACTAACAGAAAAATTACTTTGCAGAATAAACATCTTGCCATAATCTATGTTTCTCCGTTTTGGGTTTAGACAGTTTTCTTGTTAGAAAATCTCTTATAACTGTCTCAGTGTCTACTGTATCCTAATTTTTTTTTTATAGGATACAGTATCTGATTTATTGCGTTCTCCAAGTGTTATTTTATCCTACAAACTCGAAGCCTACATTCAAGCACAAGGCCTGATTTAGCATTTTGGCGCCCCTAGGCCCAATGATTTTTCCCACTCCCTAGTCTGATTAAAGTTACTTCCCCAAAAACCTTCATAAAAAAATTATATTAGGTGATAGGCCTATATGTTAGTTGCTTAAACAACACTCCACGATGCAATTTTATCATTGCAAGTTTTTTGAGTAATTTACTTGGTTTTGGGCTTAACAAAATGCCGTTTTAAAACACTTTTAGTAATTTTATGCATTAAATATTATTGAGCTCACGTTTGTAGTGCGTACGATGTTCGACAACATCCCTACAGCCAGTTTAGTTCTCCCGTGTTTGAGATCAATGTTGTAACGAAGTTGATGCATAATGTTGAAAAATAGTTTAACTTTACCAACAATTATTTGTTCCAATAAACTTCAAAATTAGAATGATTATTTTGTAATCAATTAAAAAAATATGTTAAGTTATGGCTATTTATTTTTATTTCTAGATATTGTTTTAAATATTTTTTTCTCTCGGCCGTGCGCCCCCTGGGAGCTTGCGCCCATAGGCCCGGCCTACCGGGCCTATTGGGAAATCCGGCCCTGTTCAAGCATTGTGTACTATTGTAAATCAGATATGAATTACCTTTCGTATAATTTTATTAATTGATGATTTTATAATTCTTTAATACAATTTTAAACACTGAGTCTCCAACCACAAGTTCGGTAAATAACACGACACAAATAAACTGGTAAACATTTATTGAGTATGTTATTATAGTTGTCTGATGTACATTTCTATAACCCAGTTCCCATCATTGGGTTCTATAAAATAATAAATCTAAACTAATAACAAATGCTAACAAAAATATAGTTATAAAACTACTGCGACATATTCTTCCTCTTTTCCTCAGGCAAATCGGAACATCAAAGTTGAGCCACGTCAGGGGCCTTTTGAAAACGCCAGATATTATAGCAGTGGCTGACCGTACTTCTCCCTTTCCTTGGGAAAGACCAGAAGTTGAAAAATGACATAGATAACAATAGTATCTTAAAATTACTTAAAACTCAGAACGATAATGATTACAATAACATCTTAAAACTACTCAAATTACAGAACAATAATGATTACAATAACATCTTAAAACTACTTAAATAACATGACC
>JAGFPH010001132.1:223386-244207 GCA_018207615.1 Philaenus spumarius
ATGATATTTATGCTATCACATTAGTTATCACATTTTCAAAAATGTTTTCGTAGCCTACTCGTCAAGTCCAATTGTTTTTAAACTAAAAATCCCATAACTCAAAAATGTTTAATGACATGGTAAGTCGAGTTGTTGATCAATTTGAAGATATTGACGGCCATAAATCTATTAGAGTTGTGTTTTAACCTGTTGAGATTTTTTTTTAAATATTGTAGAATGGCTAATGGTTTCAAATCGACAAGTGTAACCTAGTTAAACATTTAAAAAGTAATTTTCCGTGATATAATTTAATTTTTAATATCTTGAGTTAATAATTAACTTTGAGCTTTAAGAGAAGAAGTTATTTAAGAATAATAATAATAACACAAAACCTCACTGTTATAATTTGTTAGCTGTTCCTGTTGTAGCTCATGTATCACTCAGAATTACGACTTTGTCCTTGAAACGCATTTGATTATTAAAGACATGTGCGTTATTGTTATTATTCTTATATGTATCTCAATCTATATAAATAAAAATGTAAATGTGCGTTTGTTCAGAATCGATAATCTCCGAAAGTTCTTCACTGATTGCTGTAACATTTTGTCACAAACTTTCATTAGAATACAAGCTTGTTTTTATATACTTTTTGAAAAACTGCAGCGTCTAATCCTATTACTTTAAATGAGCAATTCTTGTATCTATCTTTGTATCTGACGCGGATCTCGAAAACGGCTCTAACGATTTTGATGAAAAATTGCATACAGGGTTTATTTGACGTCAGGAATTGAATGCGTTAGGTCTTATGTCTTCAAAAACGCCCATAAAGTCTGAAAAATGCGCATAAAATTTAAAATCTGAACTTCTTTTTATACCACCTTTCAAGTCACTTAGAAGGCGAATAGGTACAGCTTCTTTTTATACCTCCTTCAAAGTCACTAAATATTCGAATAGATACATTATAGATACAATCCAGATGTTAAAAATACTGAACGATACTCGTTCACCCAGGTACAAACGAGCCAAAGATTAGCGAGAGCCTTTAAAGAGTTTTCCAACTGCGAACGAAACGTCCAGGGGCAGAGCCCCTAGTGAACATATAAACAACAAAAAATATACTCAATATTTAACAAAAATGTAAGCGCCATTACATATGTTGTTTATTGACTATAATAAAAACAATAGTCAGCTGTTTCCAATAATATTTCCATTATCAGCTGATTTCAAACTTAAAACAATTATTTGTATAATATTTAACTTTTAAGATAGGTTTTTGTGAACAAAGCCATCACTGTTGAAGTAAAAACAGCACACACTATCTATATCAGTGTGTAAATTAAGTGTCGAAACAAATATGTATTTTTCAAACTAAAATAGGTACAAATATTTTGTTTGTGGCATTGACTCTTAACAAACGTTCCTGATTTTCTGACATAAAAAAATTTCAACCCCCTAAGGGGGTGGCGGGTAGGGGTAACTTAATTTTTTTAAATAGCAACTCCTATTGAGTGACCCCTGATCATTTTATAGGTCTTGTCACCCTAAAATCAATGATATAAAGATAATTTAAATCCAGGGTTGTGTTTAAACAAAATAGCGGCCAAAAACTCTACGTTTGCAGTGAAGTCTCTTAAAATGGAATTATTAATTATTATTACCGTATTTGAATTCCGTGTTCCATTTAATGAAAATAAAGGGTGTTTTACAAACGAATTGTAATTATTGTTTGTTACAACAATGATATTAAGCCATGAATAATAAAAAAAAAATCTAATTTACTATGTAAAACACACTTAAAGTAAGATGTATTACTAAGTTACCTTTGGTATTCCTTAAATATTCACAGATGTTCGAATTGATGGCCAAGAGCAACTTGACAAAGTCCTAAACGATTGTAAAATTCATGTAACACTTTGCCACTTGTCTGTTGATCAATTGACCGCGCTTCCCTTAAAATCCTATCTGAATGCTCATGTAAGTTGTCTGGTCGGTTTACATACACTTTAGTCTTGAGATATCCCCATAAAAAATAATCCAAAGGGGACAAATCGGGAGATCTTGCAGGCCATTCTATGAAACCTCTTCTACCTATCCACTGATCAGGAAAAGTCAAGTCCAAATATCCCTTACATCAACAGCGTAGTGAGGTGGGGCGCCATCTTACTGAAACCAAATACTTTCGTCCACGGCATGTACCTCATCTTCAGGAGGAAACTCTCTTGAAATAGCGGGTACAATAGATTCACGCAACAGGTCCAGATAACGAGCACCATTTAAATTACCTTCAATTATAAAAGGTCCAACTACCTTATATCCAACTATTCCTGCCCAAACGTTAATTTTCTGAGGATGTTGTGTATGGCATTCTTGAGCCCAATGTGGATTCTCATCTGACCAATGTCTCGAGTTTTGTCTATTGACATGTCCGTTGAGGCTGAAAGAGGCTTCATCGGAAAATACTATCTACGTTTTAAATAACAGATCTTGGATACACCGATGCATCATTTCTTCACAAAATTGAATTCGACGATCAAAATCGTCTTCGTTCAATTCATGTATTAGCTGTACCTTGTAGGGATGAAAATGTTCGGCCTTTAGAACTTTATGTACCGAAGTGTGACTAACACCTAGATTACTACTGAGCTGACGAGTAGATGAGTGAGGATTTTCTTGAATACTCAGAAGCACATCCAATGACTTCTCCTCTGTTAAAACTGATTTTGGTCGACCACTTTTAGGTTTATTTGCTACATCCCCTGTTTCCAAAAACTTAGTACAGATCCTACTTACTGTAGATCGATTTATTTGATGATCAGGGTACAGTTCATTAAATAACTCACAAGTTTCTTGATACGTACGTGTTCTGTCCCCATACCCAACAATGATGAGGATGTCAATCTTCTGCTTTGTACTTAAAAAAAAAACATTGTTAAACAAAACTACAGAAGCAATTTAATACCGACCTCTCTACAAAATTAACTAAACCAGAATGAAGATAAGAAACACTTTCCAAAGAATGTGTTTAACAAACACAAACAAGAACAAACATGGAAGGGTAATTGGAAATTTCCAAGTTTGGACTTTGTTCAGCCAACCCATCTTTATCTACATTGTGTACTGCATTCCCATGGAGCTGAAATAACCAGAGCTACTTTATTCATTAATAAAATAAATCTCTGTTTTCTTGTTTCAGATCTCTCCTTTTTACTTATAAATTCCTATAATTAAAAAGTCTTTTTTATTTTAATATCACCTTAAAAAGGCCTCATAAATTTGAAATTAGTCATAAAACGTATTGGTCTTCGCGATACTTTTCTAAAAGATGTATTAAAACATTTCTTGAGTAATAACTACAACCATTGTTATAGCTCAAACATAATTGATGTTTTTGGCTATTTAAATACGGTAATAATTTCATATTAAGAGACTTCACTGCAAACGTAGAGTTTTTGGCCGCTATTTTGTTTAAACACAACGGATTTAAATTATCTTTATATCATTGATTTTAGGGTGACAAGACCTATAAAATGAGGGGTCACTCAATAGGGGTTGCTATTTAACAAAATTAAGTTACCCTTACCCGCCACCCCCTTAGGGGGTTGAAATTTTTTTTAATGTCAGAAAATCAGGAACGTTTGTTAAGAGTCAATGCCACAAACAAAATATTTGTACCTATTTTAGTTTGAGAAATACATATTTGTTTCGATACTTAATTTACACACTGTGTATAATTCCGTAAGCCCAAATTTTACAATGAAATTGTGAGCGAATGGGAGATGAAATTTTGGGGGAAAAAATTCATTTTTCTTAATTGTGTCACGAATATTTGTTACGGAATAAAATAATTCCAATTTAAATAGCATGGGAATATAGGCTATAGGTGTAAATCAGGTGATTTTAGTGTTAAAAACAGATGATTGTATATAAATTGGAAAATTCAGCTATACACACAACACCTGAAAGAGCAGTTTTGTGATGCGTTTTGTTATTGTAGCTGTGTTTTTGTTTCAAAGTGAGAATTAAAATTCAAAACTTATATGATTAAACACGTTATAAGATCATTTCTACTATACTTGCTATTTGTACTGTAATGAGTAACGCTGGAAGACCACCACGCTAATAATTTTTTCAATAAATTACTAGAAAGTATAATTGTATAACCTATATATATAGTGGCTATTGCCCCTACAAGCGACTAGTTTATACTAAAATTATAAAGAGGTAAAATTTGTTTGTGTGTAAAGGTTAATCTCTGGAATTACTGAACCAATTGAATTTTTTAAAATAAAAAGCCACGCTATCCCTGAGTAACATAGTCTAGAATTGATATTGATAAAACATTTTTATGTCAGTATTTGTAAATTTAGTCTGAACAAATTCACAGGATGAAGTTGGGCGTTAAACCCATAGCGCCTAACAGCTGTAAGTTACGTTTACACTGGTACACAAATATGAGGACTTGTATGAGATACAATCACGATACGTCTTGGTGAGAAAGTGTATCGTGATTTGTCAATTTAACTTGTACCTCATACAAGTCCTCATACTTGTGTACCAGTGTAAACGCACCTAATACCAATAAATAAGAAACATTATGAAAAACTAAAAAACGACAATTGAATAATGAAACTTATATCATTCAAAACGTGCCGTGCAAAGATGTGACCAAAAGCAGAAATTATGTGTGTATGTTGCCATTGAGGCATGTAAAATAAATTAAACATAATTTTAGGTTAGGCATAGACTGATGAACCAACACATAATATCTCGAATGTATTTACATTCATTACCATAGCAAACAATTGAATAAAATAAAAGATAAAACAGTTGATTCGGATGTCCAGCTTGGGTCAAAATAATAAAGCCTAGACTGAACCAACACATGTTTCAACACACACAAACCAATAAAAACTTGCGTTATGGAATTTAAAAATAAGAAAAAACTATTGTTACATCCTTATTAAAAATAAATAAGACATATTATAATTTAATAGTAGGCCTATTTATTGATAATATACGGTAATTGATAATGCGTAACCAATATTAACAGCTGATTTCAAAATATGAAACATTTATTAAACAATTGTTATAAAATATACGAAATAACTTAATTTGAACATTTAACATTATTTACCAGCTTAGTTTGAGGTTATTATTAATCCTACACCTTTATTATAAACTAGCTGACCCGTACGGCGTTGCCCGTGGTTGTTGGTATTTTCAGTCTTTTTGACGTAATTGTATTCTTTTCAAGTGTTCGTTGAATACCCGTGCGTATCCTACTGTATTCATGAAAAAAAGGCTACGCTATTTAAGAAAGCACTGAAAATTGTATTCCTGTAAACTACTATCTAACCTGAAAAAGCTTAAAATATATCGTTTTAATTTATAGTTTTTACTAATTTTGACTTTCACTTAATTTCATTGACAATGTTGCGAGCACTTACAGCCTAAAAGGAAGCTATGTACCAAATTTCATTCCAATTCGTTCTTATAGGGATTTTTAGTAACTTTGACCCCCCCCAAACCGCCCTAAAATTTCGATTTTTTTAACCCTTTCTTAGAGAGGGTTTAAATTAGCTGAGGGTCGTAGAAAATATATTTGAATCACTTTGTAACATCCGCGTTAATTTAGGATGTAACAAACTGGTTCAAATAGAGTTTGTAATTTTAAATGTATAGGCCTAATTAGTATAAGATATTGTTTAGCATTTTTTTAAATATACAATTATATATCAAAATAAAGCTACGAATGTGATATTTTAATGGCATTTAGTTTAATTCAGATTGTTTGTTTAGTTTTCAATGTAATATGTTTAAACTCGTGTATGTTTACAGTTATGCATGGTGTCAAATAATTTGTTTGTTATTATTATTATTGATAGAGAAAATATGTTTTGAAAAGTATTAAAAACTTCATAGTTATGATATATTTTATATAAACAATATTTTAAGCAGCATATCTCTAAGTAGGCCTATATAGATATTTAATAACCAATGTTTGAGTTGAATTATAATTATTATGTAAGCATTTTTATTTGTGTTTGTTTATAGTTTTTCAATCTAACCTTAAAAAGCTGTTGGTTTTGAAGATTATTTTAAAGTGATTATAAATTTGCTAAGTACTGTTGCTATGGTAATGATTGTAAACAAACATAACGTGTTGCTAAGCTTTTTATACGAACAGCTGTTTTTGTAAGCTATGGTTTTGAGTTCATACAGTAAAGTTCATACAGTTTTTGAAACTTTTTTGGGAAACTTTTCAAATTTTTCTTTACGTATACTTCTATGAACTACTGCAAACATTTTAAGACCAAAATTAGCCAAATCGGTCCAGCCGTTCTCGAGTTTTAGCGAGACTAACGAACAGCAATTATTCATTTATTTATATATATATAGCTAGATAGATAGATATGTAACAACATATGCTTGAATTATAATATAGCTGGCCCGGCAGACTTCGTACTGCCTTAATTGATAAATAAAAGACCTAAACTTTTGTATAAAATAAACTTAAAACAAACAAAAGGAATCCGTAACTAATAAAAAAAAACTCGGTATGAATGAAGTTTTTTTATTATTTTCGATTAATTACACATGATGTTGCGGTGTTGCTAATTTACAAAACAGAGTTTTCCTGAAATACTGGCTATGTATAAGGTTTCAATTTGATATTGACACACACACACACAGTTATGATAAAGTCTTTTAATCAATTTAAAGCTTTCTGATAAACTATATTTTTTGTTTTGTTTTGTGGTGCGTAAATAAACAAAGATGATGGTTTTCAGACGCGCGAACACGCGACGTATAATTGTCCATGCGCGAAACAGGGAAACTCCAAGTTGATTCCGCAAACTTCTAACGACTGGCCTTGTGATTTATTTATGGTCATCGCAAAGGCCAGACGTACTGGAAATTGTAAACGTTTAAAATCGAATGGTAAATCCGTTGGAATCATCGGTATACGCGGAATCAAGACATCCTCTCCTTTGTATTTTCCCTTTATGATTGTTGCCTCAATGATGTTATTCATCACCTTTTTCACAGCCAGTCTTGTTCCATTGCATAGTCGAGGTTGATTAATGTTACGCAGCATGATGACAACTGATCCTACTTTTAACTGCAAATTGTGAGGTGGTAATCCTGGCAATTCCAGTGAATTTAAAAACTCCGTGGGATAGTTGACTATGTCATTCTGGTTCATAACGGTGTCGACTGATTTGAAGGAAACCAACTGTCCCGGAAGATAATTCTGAATGGTCGCATTCAGTTCCTCGACATCTTTATTTTTCGCCGCCAATATTGCTCGTTCACCCAGCCAATTAAGGTTATTGAACTGTTGCGCTATATCTGGAAAAACACGCTGAATAAGCTCCTCTTTTGAGTCTGTGATGTGACAGAAATCTGTGGGTAATTTGATGAATCCGGTCGAGGTGTCTACTGCGACTTTGTTATTTCCAATGTCTATCAACTGCTTCGCAAACACATTTGCAGTGTCATCTTGTTGCAAAAATACTCGCATGTTTGTTGTTAATTGGAGTGTCTTTACGTACCGCCACAAATATGATGATTTTAGGCATGCGTTTAGTTCATCAGCAACAGTTGATCGGGGAATAACTGGAAGAGTCTGACGAAAATCACCTGACAACAGAATCATGGCCCCACCAAAAATATTTTGGTTGTCACGAAGATCTTTCAACGTTCTGTCCAGTGCCTCCAATGACCTCTTATGGGACATTGTGCATTCATCCCAAACAATTAATTTGCATACCTGTAGGATCTTAGCCATTGCGCTATTTTTGGCGATGTTGCAAATTGGTGTTTCGTTGATTTGCATATTTAATGGTAATTTCAAGGCAGAATGTGCAGTTCGCCCGCCTTCTAGCAGAGTCGCAGCTGTTCCAGATGAAGCCAATGCTAGAGCTACATCATTTTGCGATCTGATCCTCGCCAAAAGCAATGAAATTAAGAACGTTTTTCCGGTTCCTCCGGGAGCATCAAGGAAATAAATTCCACCAGATCCACTGTTCACAGCTTCTATCAAAGTGTCGTACGCAATTCTTTGTTGTTGATTTAATTGTGGAACATTTGTACGGACTGTTTTGGCCAATGCTTCAATGTCGTACTGTTGTTCTCTTTGCAACTCGTGGTTTAATGCATTGTGCATATGACGATTGGGTGCTGTCATTCCCAAACACGACAATATCTTATTTGCCATCAATAAACACATATCTTCAATCATGATCAATATCTCATTGTAAATTTCTGCAGTCATTTGTAGTGTAGGATTCAAAGTTTGACGGCGCACACGATGTAAAACATCCTCAGACATGTCATCTCTATACTTAACCCACAAATCTTTTGGATTCGAGGGGAAACATGTCGATATGATAATCGCAAACAATGTACGAATTTGATGCGGCGATGAAGATATTACGGAATCCTTGAGCGTATCATCCCAGTGCGAATCGTTCTCGAGTAAATGTAATAGTTGACATGCCTCACGGTAAGTCGCACACAACTGTCCATTAACTGTTCTCAGATGTTTAAACGATGTCGGACCACGAACATTCACCAACAACAACCGTAAATAATAACATTCATCGTTATTGGGATGTACTGTGTAGATGCGACCCAGAGCGTCTGAAGCAAATAAATTTGGATGTCCTTCAACTGGTGTTCCTTGTTTTCGACGCTGAAATGATTTCGATGATGCATTCCATATGTAATAGCGTGGCATGTCAGCATACAGCAAAGTGCGAGCAAAATTATCGGTGTGACAGACTGTGAAGAAACTTGTTAATGTTGTCGACGGTGGACGTGCTGCTCTGTCTGCCGCGTTCGATTCATTAAAATAAGCTCGTTGACCATTTTCTAAATGGACTGCCAAATTGACTACTGTAGGGTGTCTTTCATGGATCGCAAATGAAAAGATACGCCAAATTGCTTCGTTGCTACTTACATAGCGACCCATCTGGTACTGTAATACTTCGTCATTTGCATTTGTTACAGCGAAGACGGCCATATCGCTACCTTTGTTAACATGTTTACATATGTACTTTATCGACTTCACGGAGTTACAATATTCCACATTGATGTGAGTCTCAAAAGCTTTGGACAATATTGGCGAGTATGGCACAATCCAACGATTGTCTAGATCAACATTTTGTCCTCTTACCTTCACAACTACCGATCGCCCATTGTCTGCAACTGATCGCCGACGATACAATGGGTATCCATCATTTCCCGTTATGGTTTCAGCAATCAGGTCTCTTGGGTATCGCTTGGAACACTTGCCGTCGACCATACAGGGTGAATTGTAGTTGAAAACTCCGCAAGGTCCATGTATCATGTGTTTGGTAACTACTGCATGCAATTTTGGGTCAACTGTTTCATCAGGAATTTCAGCTGAAATTATGGTATCAATCTCATCTGGCCTTATTTTGTCCACTAACCAGACTAAAATGTGCGCATGTGGCAGACCACGCTTTTGCCATTCTACAGAGTACATCCAACAACGGACTTGGCCATACACGCGTTGCTTTATGAAGAAATTCATGAGAGATTTTAATTTTTGTTTAAAAACTCTGGCAGTGATGTCATGTCTATCAACTGGTGTTTGGCTATGTAGCAATTCCTTCTTGATTTCGGACCATTGTGGGTTACAGGTAAATGTAACAAATAAGTCTGGGCGGCCATAATGCCTAACATATGACATATCATCCTGAGCATATTCGTGCATGTGGCGCGGGCTTCCTATGTAAGTGGCTGGCAAAATTGTCATTCTTCCCACATTATTCACATTGCCATCGGCATTTATAGCATCGCGGAGATGAATGTATTCCTCTGATCGAAGCTGTCGTTGGTTCAAACGGATGTATGTCAATCGTTCAGTCTCAATTTTAACATACATGTCAACTGCAAACTGATGAAAAAGTCGTTGACACATCAAAATATGATTTACTTCACCTTCACGGATCTTGAGTCTGTATGAATAGAAATTCATAGCACTAACTTTTTTGTTGGTTTCAGCACCTGCAATCAAAAATGATAAATTTGTAATTTGTTACTTAGATGAATTGAATTCAATGAAAAGAATTCAATGAAAATATGAAAAGAATCTAAAAATTGTTCAATCTAGTTACCTGTTACTTGATTTATCATTTTGATATTAAAATGGTATCCATCTTCCCCCTGCCAGAAGATCAAAGGATATTGTAACGCATCATAAGTCCTGTGTGTTTCAGATACACGTTTTATATCATTATTCCGACGATGAAGCACAATATCTCTAAATTGTAAATTTTCTCCCACAATGACAACAGCCACTTCGTCAATGGTGGGTGAATTAAACCTTCATGTGTGTTCACCGGCAGGTGTTTTGTCTGCTCGAATGACAATATTATGGCTGTCAGATGGCATCCGATCCAATGCTATTTTGAACATGTTTACTAAATTGTTGTTTTGACGAAGAAACATTTGTAATTCCTGGACAATGGTTCTCTTCACTGTTGGATTGTGAGCACAACGTTTATCAACTTCCGCATCTGAATTGCCCATAAAATAAATTTGTAAAAATTGATGATCTGTATCTGGTAGTGGTAACAGTGACCCCAGTAAGTGATAAATTTGTCCTTGTATCTGTAATTTTTAAAGATTTGTCCAATAATTATTTCTGATATATATTTTAATACAAACTTGAATATTCTAAAAAAATATATGGTATAATTACCTTGAAAGTGGGCATGAAATTGTCCAGTATTATATGTGTAGCGCCAAACGATGTCATCTGGAAACAGTTGTTATATTTCTGAATGTTGGCCAAGAAGTGCTTAGAATCACTTCCAATCCCAGAAACTAAAGAGCGTAAAGGATCTGGTGGTGGGACCAATTGTGGCAATTTTACTTTGCCTCCAGCACAACATAATCCAGTAGATTCATCACTGTATTTTAATGCCTTACAATATTTACAAATTATTGTCATTTCCCCAATTGTTACTGATTTGTCGGCACAATAATCTATTGCCGGATCATAGTGGAATGCAGCTCGTTCCAGAATCACAGGAGCACTGCGTCTGCGGAATCGCTCAATTTCATTATGTCGTGCTCGCTGTTGTTGTGTTTGATGTGCTCGAAATCGTTGCATTTTAAGCCTATCTACTTCATTGACACTCACTAAAGAACGCAATTCTAACATAGCAATACGACTATTTTCTTGATCTGTCTCTCTCTGGTCATCAGTGCGGTTAGCACGTGAGGTAGCTCTTCGCACATTTGATTGACTGCGACGGCCTAAGTCAGGTCGTCTTCTCTTCGGCATCGTAAATTGTAATTAATCAAAGTGAGAAAAGTTCTCGTGCACTTAGCAGTAAAGTGTCACTATTACAAAAGATCAACCAAAAACGTAGCGGTAATCGTCACTCACAAGGATATAAGGATACACTCTTTGTAACCATACAAAATAAATACCAATTTATACCAATTAATACCAATTTATAGCACTAACTTTGGACTTCCACAAATAATTCAAGACCAAAATTAGCCAAATAGGTCCAGCCGTTCTCGAGTTTTAGCGAGACTAACGAACAGCAATTAAATTTTATATATATAGATTGCGATGAACTAAAAACATAATCACAATTCGACTGACAATAAACAACTGAAGATCGCGGGGAAAACAAAAGTAAAACAATTGAAAAGAGGTTTGAATCAGCTGTGGGTTGTAGAAAATATATTTGAATCACTTTGTAATATCCGTGTTAAAATTCAGGATGTAACAAAGTGGTTCAAATAGAGTTTCTAATTTTAAATTTATAGGCCTAATTAGTATTAGATACTGTTTAGTACTTAAATATACAATTATGTATCAAAATAATGATAAAAATGTAATCTTTTAATGGCTTTTGTTTCATTCAGATTGTTTGTTTTTTTTTCAGTAACATCCGTGTTAAAATTCTGGATGTAACAAAGTGGTTCAAATAGAGTTTCTAATTTTAAATTTATAGGCCTAATTAGTATAAGATACTGTTTAGTATTTAAATATACAATTTTATATCAAAATAAAGATAAGAATGTGATCTTTTAATGGCTTTTAGTTGCATTCATATTGTTTGTTTAGTGTTTGATATAATTATGTTTAAACTCATGTATGTTTATGGTTATGCCTGGTAAAAAATTTTTTATTATTATTATTTTTAACAGTGGAAATATGATTTGAAAAGTATTAAACAATTCATAGATAAAATATAATTTATATAAACAATATTTTAAACAGCATATGTGTAAGTAAATAGATATGTAACAACCGATGTTTGAATTGAATTATAATACAGTAAGTATTTTTCGTTGATTTTTGTTAGTGTTGTTTGTCAATCTAACCTAAAACAGCTGTTGGATTTTGAAGAATAATAACCCGATTCTAAATTAGAGAAATTTGTTGTAAATAAAAGTGTTTTGGTTCATTGTAGGCCTAACCTAAAATTAATTATGTTTAGTTGAGTTTTAGCGTGACTAACGAACAGCAATTCATATTTATTCACCTTTTAAACCTTCTCTGGACTTCCACAAATAATTCAAGACCAAAATTAGCCAAATTATCTATTTTATTTATATAATAGATAAAATATAATTTATATAAACAATAATTTTAAACAGCATATCTCTAAGTAGGCCTATATAGATATTTAATAACCAATGTTTGAGTTGAATTATAATAATTCTGTAAGCATTTTTATTTGTGTTTGTTTAGCCTATAGTTTTTCAATCTAACCTTAAAAAGCTGTTGGTTTTGAACAGTATTAAAGTAATTATAAATTTGCTAAGTAATGTTGCTATGGTAAAACATGTAAACAAACATAAGCTTTTTATACGAACAGCTGTTTTTGTGAGCTATGGTATTGAGTTCATACAATAAATGCTGTTCAGTTTCTTCCAAATTTGAAACTTTTTCGGGAAACTTTTCAAACTTTTCTTTACGTATAGTTTGAACTACTACAAACATTTTAAGACCAAAAATAGCCAAATCGGTCCAGCCGTTCTCGAGTTTTAGCCAGACTAACGAACAGCAATTCATTTTTATATATATATATATAGATAAAACATAACATATGTTTTTATAAAGTTCCATAGGGGATTGGCGTGTGGAGCACGCAGGGTCTCCCCTACTGTTAAATAATTTCGTATAAAACTAAATATGTTTGAATATAAACATTGTCAATAATTACTTTGATTTCTTCCAGAACAGGCGCTGACGACTGAGTAATAATAATGCTATAATTATAGATTTAAATACGAAATTTTTTTTAGCTTTTCCTGCACAAAATATTAATTTGAATATTTTTGGAGTGGCACTATTCATCTCTCTTAACAACTATGAACGTGAACAGTAGTTTTTTATTGTTCTTACTTTTATTATCCCCTTGCCACTCCATCTCTAAGGGTAAAATGGGTGTTTTACCATCAAAATACTTGGTTAAAATTGGCCTATTCATTCCAGCTATGCTGAAATAATATACTCATCCTTTTTCTACATTTAATATTATTATTAAACCTAACCTAAAACGTTGGTGGTTGTGAAAAATAATTAACGATTTTTTAATGACTGGTAATAATGCATTCAAAATATCTTGGTTTAGGCTTAACCTAAAATTGTGTTGTTATGGTTTTGATCCGAATCAGCTGTTTTATACATTATAGGGCTGAGAGTGAGAAGCTAGATTTTCTCCATTGTGAAAGTTTAAAGTCAAAATGTTGCTAAATCTTTTCTTAGTGAGCTGCTATGACCTCATAAGAATATACTTCAAATTTTACATTTTTTAATCTTCAGTATTTATGCGATACATTGATTCTATGAGTCAGGGCAAATCTGCTTATATATTATATAGACGAGTGGGCTCCGGCCCCTGCTCGCTTCGCTCACCAACCACAGTGGCGACTCACGGCGAAGCAAATGGAAAAGGATTACAGTATAGTATAATCTAATATTTTCACTGAAAGACGATTGATTAGAACAGAGGCACTTGGATCAGGGTAGAGTGTTTGGGGTGCGGTATACTAGATCCTGACGTATTCGCAACAGGGCCAGGTTTTTTGTGTAAATGTCACGATTTATGTATATATTAGAGAGATATAAACCTAACCTGATAACGGCGGTGGTTAACAAAAAAAATGAACCGATTCTAAATTTACCAAGTAGGTTGCTATGGTAATAATTGTAAATGCTTTCAAGAAATCAGTGTTGGTTCAGCATTACAGTAGGCCTAACCTAAAATTGTGTTAAACTTTCGAAACAAATCTGGTGTATTATTTATAATATGTTTGAATTAAATTATAACACTTTAATATAATATAATAATTATAAATTATAATGTAAGCATTTTCTGTTGATTTTTGTTTGTGTTTGCTTTTAGTTTGTTAATCTAACCTGGTTCTGATCTAAATAATAACAAACTGACTCTAAATTTGCTAAGTTGGTTGCTATGGTAATAAATGTAAACAAATTATGTGTTTGTGATGTTAAGCTTTTGATCCGAACAGCTGATTTATCAAAATTTTCACTAGTTTTACGTTTTAAAAAAAATTGCAAAATCCTTTCTTAGTGTGCGTCTATGGCCCAATAAGAAATTACCCAATTACCTTTTAAATCTTCTTATCTTTTATCTAGGCAGTTTTTCCTACACGTTGTTTCTATGTCAGTCAGTCAGCCAGTCAGGACAAAGCCGCTTATACATACTGTATATATATATTTACAAGGATATTAACGCACTGTGTAAACACCGTGTTATTTTATTTTAGAAATAATTCGTTCTCTGTCGTCAAGCTTTAACATTACTTGTTGTTTAGTGATGTTTTCCAATCAAACAATCAAACAATGTTTTAATGACCTAATCAAACAATCGATCATATAAAATGTGTCTATATCAGTTTTGAAAATCAATTTGAATTGTGTACTATGGTAAGCAAGTTGGTGGTATAGTTAGTTACGTCCAACTAAACACGGGTTTCATGATTCGCATTCCGGAAATTCATCGCGATTGCACGTTTGGTATTTTAACGTCTTGGGTAGACGGTAGAAGTATTATCAATAAGTCAGGTATCCACCACAAAAATGCTATTACATGCTTCAAGTATTATAAGAATGTTTGAAGGTGGTAACATTCGCATCCCCAAATGTCTTACACATCAAACATTAGTACTTAAACTTAAATAAATCTGATGACTTTTTCATTCGTTTATAAAATAAACACATTCCAAAAATAATGTATAAAGTTTCAACCATAATGCATCAACCATATTACACAATTTCAAAATAACATAAAATTTATTAGTAAAATATTTTTAATGCGCATGCTTATTCTGATATTCAAGTGCAAGAAGGCGAAGTAGAGAATTCCGTTCCCGACCTGCTGTCAAGAGGAGGTGGGGGGGGGAGGTGGAAGAATGTCACGTGAGCACCTGGCGTAGCAGATGAGTCACACATTCCAGGTTGTTTCTCGAGTATAGCCCCATTACGTTACAAATATGCCCTGCGCGTATTTATGACCTTAGAACTAAATACATTTTTTTGGATTGATATTTTGGAAAGCATGAGTATCGGTTATACATTGCACTACATTGTATTTTTAAATAATACAAGAAAATAATTTATTTCTTGTTGTCACTTCATATTTATATATTTTTGTGGCTTTAACGAACGACCTTAGGCTTTCAAAACAATTCCTGTTTTATGCAAATTACACGGATCTAAAATAAAACTTTCTTAATCCTCCAAATTGTTTTAAAAATTAACTTATATGTTAATCTTCAAAAATAAAATGTTTGTGTCAATTGAAATTTCCTGAAATCTAGTTATATTTTGTCGATCTTCTTAAGTATTTTTTTTACTCTCCCAAACGAATATTTTAATCTATCGTGTTATTCTCCCAACAGATGAATTTGATGTTCTTCCGAAATAAACTGTTACTGTTAATTACGTTTTGTTAATCTTACAAACTGTTTCGTAATTATCTCAGAGTAATATTTTAATCATAAAAAAGTTCAATATTGTTAATTTCTAGAACTGAATTTTGTTATTTTTCCAAAAGACGAATTTGTTATTCTGTCTAAATAAATTATTAATGTCAATTACGTTTTCTTAATCTTACAAACTGTGTCGTTATTATTCCAGACTAATATGTTTAACTTACAACAATATTGCTATCAATTACATAGTTCGTTAAACCTCGTTAACTATTTTTTAATCTCTCAACTGTCTTGCTTTCTCCCAGAGTAATATGTTATTATTATTAACAAAACGTACTATCAATTACGATTTTGTTAAATTTACTCAACTATATTTTGTTAATCTCTCAAATTATCTTGTTATTCTCCAAAAAAAAAGAATTTGTGTACGCCGAGGTATGTAGTGTTGTCCATATTATACTTTGTCATAGGCCTACAGTTTAACGAAATAGCCGTTTTTATTTTACATAACTTATAGGTTGTTTCCCCCCACTTTCAAAACAGTAGGCTTTCTACACGAGTGAAATTCATTTTATGTTAGTTTACAAACAACAGCCATTTTAAAGCAACTATCTTAACCAGGTTTAATGTAAATTATGATTTTGTTCATTTTCTAAATTGTTTTGATAATCCACCAAGACGAATATGTTCAACTTCAAAAATAAAATGTTAAAACATGTCAATTACGCTTTTTTAGAATTTAATTAATTTGTTAACTTTCCAAACTGTTTTGTAATTCTCCCAGACTGATATGCTAATCTTATAATGGCAACTAGCACATAAGAGTTGCTGGCAACTAAGAGTTTGCTAAATCTCTTCCCTCCAAGAACGGACTATAAGTCCACGGCCACACTATGCGATTTTGTCGCATGCGATTAAACGCGTGCGACAATGAAATTAGTTGAACACATTGAATCAAATGAAGGTGGTCACATCATGCGACAGCGACCTGCGACAGATTTCCGAACGCTACTGGCTGCGTTTCTTAGTCGCTGCGAAAAAAACGCATCCCGTGTTAGCTTCTGATGGAGCCGGCCACGAGTATGCGACAAGTCGCAGCGTATAGCTTCCCCCACTCTGTGCAGTCCTGCCATTCCAGTGTTGTGAGTTGAGATTGGCAGTATATTATTTTCTAAACATGTTTGACGTTGATATTTTTATTAATGAAATCAGTACTCGGTCCGCTATATGGGATAGCTTAACATTTGCAGTTTACCTTCATACCACTTTGCAGAAGTGCACTAAAAAAGGATTTTGTAAGGAATTGATTTTAATAAGGGTTGAAAATGGTCAAAATACCCACCTTATCTATCTATATAAAAGCGAAATGGCACTGATTCATTCATCAGCAGAACTAAAAATATACTGAACCAAATGAGTTCAAATTTGGCATGCATGTTCAGTTGGACCTTTAGACGCGCACTAAGAACGGATTTTGAAAATATCCCAAAGATACGCCCAATATTCGCGTTTTTCTAGCGATTTTTTGCGTTTTCTCAGCTTTTTCGAGAACTAATTGGCAGAAAATGTTGAAATTTGGTACTTAGGTTCGTTTAAGGCCTAAAAGTAGTCTGTTAAAAAATGTTTGAGATTCTCCCAAAATTACGCCAGAAATAGGCGTTTTTGCATTTTTCCTTGCGTTTTCAATGCGTTTTTGATCATCCTCAAATTACGCCCGAACGGATTGGAATGAAATTTGGTATGTAGCTTCCTCTAGGGCCTTAGGCGCTCTCTAAGAAAGGGTATGAAAAATTTCGAAATTTTAGGAGGGGTTTGGGGGGATCAAAGTTACTAAAATCATAATTTCAGATCTTTTATTATTATGACAATAGTGCTTTTATTATTTAAGATCTATATATATAAAAGCCAAATACCACTCACTAACTGAACACTTCAAAAGATTACAATTACGTTAAAAAGACTGAAAATACTAACCACCACGGGCAACGCCGTACGTGTCAGCTAGTAACAGATAAAACAGCTGATTTGAATCAACAGCTTAGCATTAACTATTCTAGTTGTGGCCTATACTTTGTACCCAAGCACAAAACTGAGATATTTAATAAACTATTCATTGTGACAACATGTAGGCTACGGCTATGGGATTCTTTGCCGGAGAGTTTAAAATGCATCAATGATAGTGTTCAGTTCAAGAAGGCTTTGGGTTGTTGGTTTAGTTTTACGTAGTTTTGTGCACTCGGGCGGTTTTGGGGTGTTTTGAAGAATATTCTGAATGTGTGTGTGTGTTTGAGAGTGTAAGTGCGTTTATATATAGTGTAGCATAATTTACTTGTAATTTTATTTTACTTAGGAGATAAATGTGTATATTTTTATTTCCCAGTTTTTGTGCATTATGTTTTAGAAGTAATTATTATTAGCCGAATTTTTGAAAAAAATAAGAGCTATACACTTGACCCAACTTAAAAACGGTTCGTCGGAGGAGGGTAAGACTTCGTTTCTATCCGTTTCAGACCATTTGGAGACGATACCCAAAATTCATTACTTTATATATATATGTTTTATTCCCGGATTGATAAGTGGTAGTAGATATGCTTCAAAATTGCTGATTTTTTGGTGAAAGGACTCTAGGATTCTAGTAGGATTCTTCAGATACACTTTTTTTTTGTTTTTCGATCCGAGTCAAAATGGCGGAGTTATATCGATTAATCGTTTTTGGGTAGGGATTTAAGGGTATTTTATGTTTTTGTTTGTTTTAAATTTTGTTAATTAATGGCTATACGACCTAACAACAATAGCCAGAAGCAAGTCCTCAGTCTTCATCGAAGTCATCTTGACGACTGCGACTAGACGCAAAGTGAGGCCACCCCCTTGCGACAAAGCGCAACGAAACAAAATCGTCTGTACGCGTGCGTTTAGTCGCATGCGACAAAATCGCATAGTGTGGCCAGGACCTAATACTCTTCAGTGCTAGGCATTTTTAAGGCGGCGTGCATGTATATTTAAAAAAAATATGTATAAAATTCTTACTAAAAGTAAAAATAGACTTATATATCATTATAATCCGAAAAGCATGAATTTCGTATTTAATATTAATATTATTGTCGTTCTTTTAATCCTACATTTCACAGCTGTACGTTTTGCACAATTTAAAAATTTAAAATTTATTTTTCAGATATCCAACATTAAAAGTAATTTCAAAATGTTACTGTAATAATTCAAGATATACAAAAGTTGCACAATTACATGCTGATCAAACAAATGTAAAACTGTAACACTCTACTCTTTCCTTTCAAACAAATTATTGTGGTTCATTACAAGAAACAAAAACGTCTAGCGTCTAGCACAGATACTATACAGATGTGTGCACCAAAACAGCTGACTTTACAATGCTACCAAAATTACATTTTTTTAAATATCGATTTTAAACTTTATACTAATCTGTAACAAGATTTCTGACAAAACCATATAAGAAACTCTCAGATTGAATGAAAAATGACGATTGGATGCACGTTTTAGAAAACCTCTGTATTTAGCACTACAGACTGATTTATAATAATCGCAAAAAATGCGACTTTAGCGCTTGGAGGGTTCAAATCTACCAATCTTCCAAACTGTTTTGTAATTCTCCCAGACTGATGAGTGATGCCCCAGATAACTTATACCTATATAAGGTATCTGGGCTGATATGCTAATCTTAAAATATTGATGGCAATTAAGAGTTTACTAAATCTTTCCAACAAATCTACCAATCTTCCAAACTGTTTTGTAATTCTCCCAGACTGATATGCTAATCTTAAAATGTTGATGGCAATTAAGAGTTTGCTAAATCTCTTCAACAAATCTACAAATCTTCCAAACTGTTTTGTAATTCTCCCAGACTAACAAAAATGTTAATCTTCAAAATAAGATGTTAATGCCAATTTTGATGTTGTTAAATCTCATATATTTTGTTAACTTTTCAAACTTTTTTTTTGCATTTTCCCAGACTAATATTCTTTAAAAATTAAATGTTAAATTCTATTGCAATTTTGTTAAAACTCACGAACTAAGTTAGTTCCCACTCACTTTTGAAATTATTTCGGACCAATCGTTATATAAAAACGTGAACATCGAAAATTGAAGTACCTTTATTATAAAAAGAGAGGAATGAAACTCTTATCATATTCAAAATGTACTGTGCCATATAATATGTGCAAAAAAAAAAACATGTATGTATGTCACCGTTAAGCCAGGTAAAATAAAATAAACTAGGCCAAATCTAAAATTGTGTTGCTAAGCTGGTTATCCGAATCAGGTGTTTTGTCTGTTATTTTATGCAAATGGTTGCTATGGCAATGAATATAAAAATGTATTTTTGTAGGTCATGTCTTTTTTTCATACACCATGATTTTTCCATACAAAACGCTTGAAACAATTAAATGTAAAAATTTTGATCACATTCATGGCAGTATATATAATGAGCTAATGTATCCTTCCCTGCAAGGGAAAATATTCCCCCCCATCCCTGCAAAAAAACACATCAAATCTTAGCATTTTTTCCATTTCTTTCGAATTGAATTATACTTATCTTTATTATTTTATTTGTTAAATTATTCTACCGTTTAATAGTTTAAATGTTTACTTGTAAGGAATTTCTTATGTTTACTCAATATTTATCATTAATTCCATCACGCTTCCTCTTTGCCCTTTCCCATTTTTCCCTCATAGCGTCAAGGTACGAATTTGCATACAAATCGATTCCAATTATGTGAAAAACAAGTTGAATTTCGTTGCTTTATAAAAACAATTGGTGGAATTTCTACCACAGTAGATACTAGTATATAGTAATAGCCTTCAAAAATAAAATATTACCAGTAAAGATTTCATTAAGTCTCTTTAA
>JAGFPH010001132.1:248213-270532 GCA_018207615.1 Philaenus spumarius
TTTGTCTCCACCTTTTGTGCTAAATGTTGTTAATATTTTATGATATAAGTTGTTTACACAGTCCGTTGTTTGTTTTTTATCTACGAGGTATGATAAATAATATTTTAGTGCTTAAGTTCTATTTTGAGTTATTTTCTGTAATTTTTATTGTAGTTTTGTAATGCAGTATGTATTATTTTTAATGTTATTATAACCCGATAGTTATGTTTTTTTTATATGGGTCTAATATTTGTGTATAAAGAGAATCATGAATATTAGTTTTAATGTTATTATAACCAATAATTATGTTTTTTTTATGAGTCTGATATTATGAGTTTGATAATAAAGAGAATAATGAATATAATTTATGTATATATATTAATTACACAATATATATATATTTTTCAGGTTGGTTCCTACATACAGTAATTAACATTTTTATTTTTTTAAATATCCATGTATTGTATTTTTGGCGTGTAGAAATAATTAATGTATGTTACTTTTATACGTTTAAATTTAGAATGGTATTTATTTCTTTTTTTTTCGAAGATCCTATATATTATTGCTGGTCAAATTATTCAATGCATTATTATCTAATAAATAAGATATTAAGTTTATAATTATTGGTTTAGGCCTACTCATCCTTAATGGTACACTTTGCAAATGTACGACAAATAGATTTTATACCAAGCAACTCTACAGAAAATACACAAGAAACAAAAAATTTTAATTTTGAACAACAAATAAAATGGTTTGTTAATTTTGGTTGTAACTCAAAGGACTACCAAGTTATCGGCAAAAACTTTTCTTGGTACTTGTTTACATCATCTAAAATTAGTCCAAAATCAAAATTTGTTTAAAACTCTTGTTAATTTTTCTCAGCATTTCATAAGAAATGCTTCTGTGTAGTTTCAGTACATGTGAAATTTATTGTTTTTTTTACATTTTTACTCTACTACTCTGAATAAAGTTAATTCATTTTGAATTTCAAGTTGTCTATTAAAAGTTAAATATATATATATATACATATATATATATTCAATCCTTTATTTTTTACAAATTTTACAGGATAGATTGTGCGGTAGGTGGTTTTTAGCCAAGGCCAATTGATTTCATTGACACAAAGACCAATACACTGTAATTTGGATATTGAGATGACCATGCAGCTTGCATCACTTTATTCTGCAGGGGCAAGTTGTTCTGCCTACAGCGCCTGTTCTATTACAGACCTTGGGCTTTGAGTAGTTTTCTGCATACAATCTCTGTACCTAAAGAAAATGAATAATCTATTCCTGGAGCCAGACTAAAAATAAAGCACTTGCTATCAGTAACAGCCCTTGAAGTTGTCAGCATTTTGGTGGAATAGTTTACAATAAAAACCAAAATTAAGTAATTACAACTAGGGTAGTATTAGTTTTGTAGTACATAACCCCACTAAATTACTTTTTGTATAGTTCTGCTGTCTGAATTCAAATTAAGTTTATGAACTGAAACTAAGAAAAAAAAGGCATTGGTAGTAGGTGTTCTTGGTATATTTGATTATTTTTATACTTAAATTTTCATTAAAAGTAATGACTAATGCTATTAAAAAAAAATCTTTTTACAACCATAAATTTAGTTACGAACATATATTTAAAGATTTTAGAGGGCCATACTTCACAACTAAGATTTAAATGTATAGTCTATATATTTTATTGAATTTAAAAGATTTATTCAACAATGGTTGTTAAACTCATTGAGGTAGGTAAAATTGGTTTTCCAGTTTCACATTTTTTGTATAAGATACTATACCTTTTTCTTTAGGTTGTATTTTTTGGGTTTACTATAACTACTTCCTTGTAAATTGCAAGACAAAAATATGGTAAATAGATGCTACGGAAGTACACAATGAAACTATAGTAGTTCAGCTGCACTAAGGGAAATGACCAAATGAAGTTTGCCAGCCTAACTATTCATTAGAATTCAACCAACAGATTTTTTTCTGCTCATAGGTCTAAACCCACTGAAAAGTATCGAGTTCTTTAGATACTGCCTCTTAAACTAAGCCTATTATCTTAAATTAACTTGATAAGAAAATTTGTAATGTTCTAATAGGGGTCAAAGCAAATATTGGTTTTTGAAAATAAAAATTTACTTCTATACTGCTAGATTTCGATAAAACAGGGGGTTTGTTTCAGGGAGTTACAAGTCTTGTTAATGAGAATTATACCAGTAACTCCTAACTTATTTTTACAAAAGTCATTAAATTCATAGGTTTATTAAATTTATATACTGACTCAAAGTCAAACTCCTGCACCTTTGATTCCTCCTGTGGAAGAATTAGACTACATTTAGCTAATGTAGAGTATTAAAAAAAAAAAACAATTCTCCTAACATATCTGTTAGATAAAAAATGAGAGTTGGTAACAAGTGTCAGCTACAGGTTTGTTGGCTATACTTGTTATGGACAAGTTAATCACTTGTAAAATGTTACTTCTTGGTTACAAACTTGTAACTTGGTAACCACTTTTTTGGTGTGGGGTGGTACATACCTAAACACACTTATGCTTAGAACAAAATCATATAATTAGATCAATGATATACAGATCAAAATTTGAACATTCCTTGACCTTATTAAAGCAGTTGAATATTTGATCTTTACGAGGATTATATGTGTATGTAATCATAAATGCCTTTGCTGGATATGCGTTGAGAGCAATATTGGATTTCCCCCAAAGCCAAGCTAACCATGTTCCAGAAATGTTTCCTATTCCAGGCACCTAAATTTTAAAAACTTAATACCTGGCTTCTTGAAAATGTCGAAGACCTTTTTTGTGGGCCTGTTTAAGGGGGCGCTACCCTGTCCGCCATATTGAAAATGATTCCCATAAGAGCAATGCTACAAAATAAGTCATTTTTTCCCGTCAATTCGTAGAAAAAATTTGAAAATTTGGTTTCATATTGAAGTACTGTCACATGCGGGTGTTGATTGTGGAATACATTTTCAAAAACCGTTTTATTGTTTTCATAAATGTATGATATAAATAGTAAAAAATAGTAAACTTTATTAAATTTTTACTCAGTTGCAAAAAGAGATATTGCAAAAAACTTTAGCAGTCAACACTCACAATCTATTTTACTTTAAGAAAAAAATACAGCTTTCGTTTTTTGACAAAAATAACACAAAAATATGCTTAACAGTGAAGGTATGTTTTGGTTATTTAACATTGAAATTGGTACCCAACTTCGCCGTTTTGAATGTAGGGAGCCGAGCCTTAAGTGCAATGTAATTGTGTTCTCTCTCCGCTGTTGTCATTTAGTTGGAAGTAGGTGCAAGGCTTAGCTGAGATCGCTCTATGCACGGATACTAGTATCCGTGGCTCTATGTATACTTATGTGATTAATGGTGGTAGCATTGGTCTTCTGTTCTACATGTATTTCTTTCTAAGTTAGTGCTGGTAAACCCAAAACTCGCCTCGCCAACTAGGTTACCTATCTTTTTAAATTTTTTGAAATTGCAAAATGAAGTATAGTTGAAAATATGAGTGTACTTAGCCTAATTTGTTTGTAAATATTAATGTATTTAGTAATACTCAACATTTGAAGTGGTACACCTGGAAAAATCGTGATATTGAAGTGGTACACCATATTATTACTTAACCCCTCATTGTTAGTGGGATTAAAACTATTGGCAATCTTAAACAGGTGTGTCAGAAGACCTTTGATACTCTCCAGTTGATTTTAAAACTCATTATTTGTTATCATTTGAGAAAGTTGTATGGCACTGAAAACAAGCTGACAAAGTTGAATTCGATTTTGCCTTAATCCTGGACATGCTCTTTCTTTTTCTTTTCCTGTATCACTTGAAGTGTAAATTTGCTTCCTTTTTTTGTTTCCATGATGGAAACATGGAGTCGGAACTCAAATCTTCTGCCAGTTTCGTTGGATATATATATATATATATATATATATATATATACAGACTACAGAGTGATACAGAAGTCCGGCCACCCCTTAATAATTAAAAAATTGTTGCACATATATCAACTCCGTACTTTCAGGAACGTATTCAATTTGAAAAAAAAAAAACTATTTTATTACGATTTCAAAAAAATTATCCTGAATTATCTTGAATGTACAGTACGCTCAATTTTGGAGCATGTCTGAGAGGAATAGGTAGAACTATAAGAAAATGAGACGCAGTCTGTTACATAATTGTAATTTTCTTAGTTAAATATAATTTGTGAACCTAGTTTTCGTGGAATTGGTTGTACCGCCAAGACAGGTTCGGGGAGCAATAGAAGGGATGATACACCCTTCAAGCCAGACACATTCCTAGTCTGAGGATACTGTAACTTGGTTTTTTTTGTAGGAAGGTGGTCATGTGATACATCATTTCGTTCTAGAATTTCAAGCGAAAACCAACAGTGAAATTTGCACATCCATATCTTTAACCAATTAAAAATGGCAGCAAAAAAAACAATGAAATCGTGTTTTCCGATTTTGCCCCATTTTGTTGTACTATTTAAAAAAAATATTAATTACTATTATTTTTGGATTCAGAATTAAATAAGCTTTCAAAAGATATTTGGATGAACCATTCAAAATCAATTTTGAAAAATCAAAATGGCTGCAACTCAAAAACTTTAACTGGCAAGGTATGTCATGTGGCACTTCGTTTTAAAGGTCTATTTAAAATGAACAAATTTTGTACTTAGAATTTTTTCTATCTCTTATTGTTAGCAAAAAATAAATAAAAATCTGACATTTTTGGAAAATTTTGAAACAAAATTATCTTTATAAAATAAAATTATCTAAAATTAAGGTATTTGACAGTATTGAAATGTACTTTCGATGTAGGACAAATGGAAATTATTCTAAATTACTATTTCTCCAAAACAGTTATTTTTATAATGATATGATGTAATCAATGTTTATAATCAGCTGTTCAACAGTGGACTTCGTTTACATATCAAAATACTGTACATTGTTTTTGGTTTAGATTAGCTTTCCTTCTCATGTGTATGCTATTATTAATTTTTGTTAACGACTGATTTTTTTGCAATAGTTAAGTGATATAAATTCAACCTTCTAAGTATTTTCTCTACAAAAACCTACATTTGGAAACTATTAATAGATATACCCTTTAGATGTATTTATTTTAATTCAGATTTTTCTATATTTCCTTACTATTACCACTATTGAATGGAATATTATCATCTTTTGGCCCTACTCAATTCAAGCCAATTACTGTAGTTACTTTGGACTATATCTAATTGAATTATTATGAATTCTTAATTACTAAATTCAAATACTACTAAATAATAATTAGAGATGATGTTCATATTAACACAGGTAATTAGTCATTTATTGATTCTTTAATATACAATTAATAGTACAGTAGGTTGAGGTTGGACTTAGATCTCTTTAATGTTCATGGAACTTAAAAAAAATGTTTTTATAAATATGCCTTTAAGCTTACCTAAGTCTTAGTAAAATACTTGGGTTAAAAATATAAATACAATTATTAATTTAATCTCGGGATAGGCACTCGGCAGGCATGATCGTATTATTTCTAGAGCTACGCATGCCTGATTCTAATAATTAAAGTTACAATTATTTAAAAAAAAAAATAATAGCATCGGTTTTTGTTGCAAGTATTTAAATTGATTATTTCTAGGCCTTATAATACATTGTTTTTTATTTCTAAATGTTTGTATTATTGATGAGCAGAGTGTACCAGTCTCTGTTTTTACTTGCACTGACTCTAAAACAAACTGTTTTAAACATATATACATATCGATTGAAACTTTGTTAGCACACTTTTGGCTTCTTTACTTCTTGAAGACGTGAATTCAACTCTCGTTTCACTTTTTAATAGAAGCGGTCCTTTCTTCTCATTGGTTGGTCAGCGCATTAATACCTATGCCGTCAGCCTCAATCACTTGTTGTACATTGTACGGTTCACTACGCTGAATCATTCAGTACTGATTTTCGTTAACTTTTGGAATAGTTATTAATTTGGGTCCACACTAACTATTTCTTATATTCGTACCATTGTTAAAATTCAATTTTTGTTAATCAGATATTATTTAAATGGTTAGAATTGATTATTAATCGCATCAATATACAGGGGTGGTGAAAAGTCCCAGAATGGGTTAATATTTTTTTAATCGTTACAGATGGAACTATATAACTTGGTACACTGTTACTGGGCATAAAACGCTATTTTACCACAATTTCAATGAGCCGCTACCACTTCGGGGGGACGGCCCACAAGGAGTCAGAAGAAAATCTTAAATGAGAGCGTGGGTTGAGTTGTACATCAAATTAAAGGTCTAATTTAGTAGAATACAATGCCGCATATCCGACTTCAAAAGGTTCACCCTAACGTGTTGAAATAAGTCGACATAATGTTGCTATAATCTCGAAAAGGAAGAGTTTTTAGAAAAAAATTCAAGAGACAAAAAATGTTTGTTTCAAAGTGCTTGACCTAAAAAATTGCTTCCAAATCGATTTTGTAAATTTTACTTTTACTCTTCCAAATTAAAAATTTTGTAAAAAATAAAATTTACGAAATCGATTTGGGAGCAATTGTTTAGGTCAAGCACTTTGAAATAAACATTTTTTGTCTCTTGAAATTTTTTCTAAAAAGTCTTCCTTTTCGAGATTATAGCAACTTCATGTCGATTTATTTCAACACGTTTAGGGTTGCCATTTTGTTTAGGGTGAACCTTTTGAAGTCGGATTTGCGGCATTGTATTCTACTAAATTAGGCATTTAATTTGATGAACAACTCAACCCACGCTCTCATTTAAGATTTTCTTCCTACTCCTTGTGGGCCGTCCTCCCGAAGTGGTAGCGGCTCATTGAAATTGTGGTAAAATAGTGTTTTATGCCCAGTAACAATGTACCAAGTTATATAGTTCCATCTGTAACGGTTAAAAAAATATTAACCCGTTCCGGAACTTTTCACCAAACCTGTATATTAGCTTTTTTGGTATGGGAGTATGACGTCATTGATGATGGCCGACTTGGACCATGGAACCTTAAATTAACTTAAACAGTTTGTTCTTATATTCTCTAGTGCTTATAGTCGAAATTTACAAGTGTTTTTACATACAAATAATTATAAATGGTGGAATTTCATAGTTATCTATAGCTTAATTGTTTTATTTGATACATCGAGGTTTATAACTAAATATAGGATGGAACACTGGAATGGACTGTTCCACTGTCTGTTATGTTGCCCGTCAGACGTGTGCATTCAAATGGTATTATTAAATAATTTTGTCTGTGATTTGTTTTAACAGAAGCTCGTAATCTAATATTAAATAATTCGACCACGCAGCTGGACCGCTGACGTGAGTTGAGCAAATTTCCAAAATTAAGTTTATATGCCTATGTTTTAGGGTTTCAACCAACAATTTGGGAAATAGGTCTACTCACGAAGGCGTTGATCAGCTGTCTATGTGTATGCAATATATTAGTAGAATTTGTTTGCGCCTAGTGGCCTCGCGAGTTTTCACCACTTGGCTTCGAACCGGGTACTTTTTTGGTATTTTACGTTTTGGTCGATTTTGGGGAAACCAAGCAAGCTATAAGGTCGCGTAAAAAATCAAAATGTGCAGAATAACATCCTACATTTATATTTTTAGAAAAAAACGCTAAAACATTTCATTCTCGTAGTAAAAATCTCAAAACATAGTTACTTCCGGTCAAAAAACGTACTTCCGGTTGTTGGATTTTTTTAGCTAACGAACTTGTCCGAGCCACATAGACAACCAAAACGTATACCAAATTTGGTCCAAATCGGACTTAAAATGCGGCCGCTAGAGTGCGAACACATATATACATATGAATTTTAATGACACACCAAAATGTGTTCTGGGGACCATGATCGGTGCTCATTTGCTACTCCCGACCATGGGTCTAACCATAAGGGCCACTGCAATAGCTCATTTTTCCTATGGAAATTCGCTAATAAAGATATGTGATGTTATTTTTGTGCTGTTAGGGAAATTAAGTAGTGCTACCTGCCTATATATTTTTACACACTGTAAACTTAGTGTGACTGGTAACTTTTAGGCTAGATTAAGGGTTTTTTAGGTTAATTGGATTAAGAGGGTAATTTATCTGTTAAAAAGATAACGTTATAATGCATAATTGTCAGCAATTTTTGGCCCCCCTATTGCTATACGAGGTAATTGAATTGTGTGGAAAGGTCTAAATTTTTGAATGTTTACCTTTTCAATTAGGCCTATTGGATCAGCCTCAAGATAGCACTTTCTCGATTCCCTATATTTTTTTATATTGAATTAATACATGGGTGGTTTGCTAATGATAAGTTACGGTATGCATAATTTTTCTATAGTCTAAACATATTAGTATTGATTGCTGTTATTTAGGCCTTTTTATGTAAATCGTCTGATTTCATACTCTTCAGCTGCCTCAAGTTAGCACTTTCTTGGATATAGGTAAAACTTCCGTTAGTATAGGTTGTATCAGCTGTTAGTTCTTAATCTGTTGTTTTTGTTATTGATGAATTTGATGGGATTTGTGCTGTTATAGTGAATAAGTAGAATAATTTGCTTCTCTATTTTTCAAGTAAGTAAGCATTTTCTTCTTTCGATGCATATTTTAATATAATGTCTCTCAGTGAACACGAAATAATAACAATTTTAATGATGAGAGGCTTTGGAGATAGACAGAGGTCGTACAGTGAAGTAATCGACCTGTTTAATGCTACTTTTTATGAACATGTTCCTATTTCAAAACGTACCATTTCGAGAACTGTTCCGCGTTTTGAAGAAACAGGCAGGTTCTGAATGAAGCAAGTAGTGGTTTTGGGTGTTCCACTTCTTGCTTTATTCTGAACGCTGCCTGTTTCTTCAAAACGCGCAAGTTCTCGAAACGGTATGTTTTGAAATAGGAACACGCTTACGAAAAGTAGCATTGAACAGGTCGGTTACTTCACTCTACGACCTCTGTCTTCCCAAAAAACCATTACTCACAATGGTAAATCTTTGGACCTATTACAATAATTTATTGAAGATCATCATTTGTCTACTCAAAAATTAGCACTAGATCATGATGTCAGTCAACATTCTGTTCTCAAAATTTTTAAATGATAATAATTTTAAGCCATACAAAGTGCACTTAGTGCAGGAACCCTCCGATGAAGATTTTGATCGTAGAATGGAGTTTTGCAAAAGTATGATAATAATTTGGTTAATAGAATAGTTTTCAGCAACTTTTTTATTAAATGATGAAATAAAAAAACCAAACTACAGATACTGGTCTGATGAAAACCCGCACTGGTATGAAAAAACTCTAACCAATATCCATTGAAAGTTAATGTTTGGATGGGTATTGTTGGACAGCAAGTTAAAGGCCCCATTTTCACAGATGGCAATTTAAAGGCTGATAAATATGCAGCAATGCTTCAGGAACAAATTATTCCACAAATTCAAAACATTTGACCCGAATTTCAAAATGTATGGTATCAGCAAGATGGTGTGTCAGCACATTTTGGTCAAGTACGCAATATTTTAAATGCGGCTTTTCCAAGGCGATGGATTGGTCAAAGCGACGAAGACGAATGGCCTGCAAGATCACCCGACTAGTCTCCTATAGACTATTTCTAATGGGGCAACATTAAAAATAACATTACCAAATTAAATCTCCAAATATTGATAATTTGAAAAATAAAATTCAAGAAGCTGCCCGAAATGTTTCTGTGCCAGCTTTGGCTAATGCAGTTCGTTCATTTTATAATCTGCTAGCCCACTGTCAGGCAGTTAGAGGAAAACATTTTGAACATTTGATTGGTTGAATTTTGAGTAAGTGCTTAAATACAATAATGTATTTTACAGATTTTTTTCAATAAAGCAAAAAAAAAGAGATAGAAAAAATATACCTTTAAAACGAAATGCCACATGACCTACCTTGCCATTTAAAATTTTGAGTTACAGCAATTTTTACTTTTTCAAAATTGATTTTTAGTGGATCAACCAAATACTCCCAAATATTGTTGTGTGGCATTTCATATGAAGGATTATTTAATTCTGAATCTAAAAAGAATAATAATTATTAATATAAAAACAAATAGTACACCAAAATGGGGCAAAATAAAAATACATTTTTTAAATTTTTTTGGCCGCCTTTTTTAATCGGTTAAAGATATGGATGTGCAAATTTCACCGTAAGAAATTTGCATTTCTTGAAATTCTACATCGAAATGATGTATCACATGACCACCTTCACATTTAAAAAAAATTACATTCATGATGGCGGATAATTAAAAAAAAAATCATAATAAAATAGTTTTTTCCAAATTGGATAGGTTCCTGAAAGTACGGAGTTGATATTTTAAAATTATTAAGGGTTGGCCAGACTTTTGTATCACTCTGTATATGTAGGCCTACACAATAGAACCTCACTAATTCGAAATCCAAGGGAAAGCAATTTTTTCGTATTAAAGGAAATTTGAATTATAGAGGTTAGCGTGCATAATTAAAACTTGAATTACAGAAATAAACATTTATTTCAAGAATCTACAACAAAACACTTTTTAAAATGTTTACAACTTTGCATAATATAGTAACATTACATAAGTTAAAAAAAAAAAAAAAATTAAAAGAACAATTAGGCAATAAAACAATTAAGATGAAAATTAAAAAGTATGATTATTACTTTAACACAAGTTAGTGTTTACTGTATATTAAAAAAGTCTAAAAACAACCTGTAATTTAACTAAACACGCTGTAACAACTAATCAACAAAAACACTGGCAATACTCTTGTCCCTGGAGGAAACCATGTCTACGGCATACCTTAGCACATTGGCGAATTGGCGTTCTCCGTATCTCAGCACTAGTTCGTGTTTCAACAGGGTTGTTTTTCGTATTAACTTCAAAGGCTAATGGAGGATAAAATAAGAATTTTAGAGATTGATTTCGAATTATAGTAACGGAATTTGAATTGTAGAGGCACGTGTAAAACGAAATTAGAATTAATTGTAGAGGATATATATGATGTTGAAAATACTTCGAATGAATGGAATATTTATTTTCGAATATTAGAGTTTTCTGAGCGGAAGTGACAATAGTACTAAATTATAGAGGTTTTTTGAATTATCATGGTTCTACTGTATATGTTTTTTGGCCTTATTTTCCTTGAGACGACGTGGAGACTTGATGTTTTTTATAGTTATTGTCCTGTTAATTATTTATTATTAGGACCAGTCTTCGGAATGATGTTCTTCAGAGGTGTGACAGTCTTTTTTATTTCTCTACTAAAGTAATGATAGTTTAAACATATTACTATTTAAATTTTGCGGTACTCTGACAGGCTGCAACACAATTCTCACCACATACATGGTTATTAGGGTCACTGATGCACTTTAAGTTCAAGAAATTGTTCATCCTTTTTTTGGAGCCATTAAGTTAACAATATGATTTTTCTATTATAATTGTCACCAGACAAACAGTATTCCGTTTAACATTCAAATTACGTTTTTTCTTATTGTTGCGATACCCTATAATGACCACGTTGTACCTATTGTACGAGTAGTACTTAAGGTAACTGAATAACTTAGCTGTGCCATTCAGAAAGTTAGAAAATCCATAATGATGAGGAGGTGCTTTATAGGACTGAAGTGTGGAGGATCTCTACATTACAGGTGTTTGTAAGAGGTGTTGATACAATCACAGGTGTTGTATTGGATATAGTGGCAAAAAATCTACCAAAAAGACTTTAATCAGAAGACTTAACTAGCCTGCAGAGATTGACATTCTATATTATATTTGTATCGCAGGAGAATTTAGGAGCACCCTTCGGTTGCTATTTGATCTGTACATATAGTCAAGAGGCAAGACTGACAGAAGTAATGACGGTCAGAACAGGAACAGACTTACTATAGAATTTTGGTAATTCATTTACCTGATTTTTCAACTTCCCTAACCACCTCACGGCATATTTTGTAATTATTTTACTACATTTGCATTACATTTTAGTAACATAAATTCTATTGCATACATTCTAGCCTCCTTCTACCCTATATCTATTTTCCTTTCCACATCATCCACGGATGACAAAGAAAGCACAAATATTTTACTATACTGCCCTAGCACAAATATATTCAATTTATAATAAGCATTTTGTTTGCTAAGTGCTATTTGTAAGTACATTTTTTATCTTGAGTTTTGAATTGATGGTATGAAACATTTTCTCAAAATATACTGCTAAACAATGAGAAGAAATAAAGTGATCACTTTTAATGTTTAGAATATCACTACCTATAATCAGCAGCATCTCTTAATTCATAGTCTAGTGCATTTACAAATTAAATTAATAATACTCGTAGTGTAAACTTTTTGGCTTTAGGTTGCTTAAAATTATGATATAGAAATTGAATTTAATTATAATTTATTCAATAAAATAGAAATAAAATCCAAGTTTACATGTAAAAATAGCATGATAATCATAAATGTCTTGAAGGTGGAAAACGTACAACTATAAAAAGAGAAATAAGACAAAATATATAAAAAAAAATTAAAATTGTACTCAATATTAAATTAATCAGAGCTATTTATTTGGTAATTGTCTTCTGAAACAACAAAACATATTATTACAAATAAAAAAATACAAAAAAGACCTTAGAGAACTTCATAATTTGTTTTATGCGTGCATAGAAAATAAGAATATTTAAAAATAATAAAATATAGCACAGCCGTATTGCTTTGGTTGAATAATTTAGAATATTAATTTCTACCAATAGAAAGATCTTTGAAAGTAAGAAGTCACAGCACTAATCCAACTCGTAGCACCATTACGGAGATCATTTAACGACAGAACAGCTTTTTCATGAATAGGGGAGTTCTCTTCAGGTAAGTATGGAGGCAGACTGACATTTCCTTTGCCGTCATCTTGCAATATGTCCTGCAAAACCTAGGATGAAAATGAAAACAAATTTAAGAATAGGTAAAATAATCATTTTTGTATGAGAGGACCAGAGGGAAAAGAGGGAAAAGAAAACTACCTGGATGACACAACAAAGTTTAATAAAACGAAATACATATATAAATTATGTTTTGTTGAATCTTGATAAATAGGTACAAAAGTCAATGAATGATGAATGTGTTACGAATGGAACTGTGACTGCTTCTAAAAATGTCTCAAAACTGAGTTGTAACTGAGATGAGCTGATCATCAGGCATGAAGCTAAGAGGTTATCTGTAAATCTGTTTCAGACACTAATTTTTTGAAGTTTCATTTTAGAAAACACTTGTTTTCAACCATGGGATGATGCAAACATAGCAGTTATCTTCTGGGTATGGATAGCTCAAATTTAGGATTTTGAGATGTTAAGAAAGAACTGCTTCAAGATAGTATTACCCTGTAACTCAGTTAGTTCAAGCTGAAATTCCGTTCTCACTGTTTCGTAGTCTAAATTAAGTGACATACAAGAAATATACAAGGTGTGATCAAAAAGTATGGTGAATTAATTTTTGTAGCAGCAACTGTTGACGCTACATCACAACCATTACATTTAATATATAATATATTTTCAAAGCTTTTCAAACATCTATTTTCCTTGTTTCACTACCAAGCCACCTTATTTTGGTGTAGTATAATAAGCTACATCAGCGTATTCAGACAGCATTGATTCAAGGTATTTTTGAAAACGTCTGTAAGCACTCAAAATTTAATATTATATACAATTTCAATAATTACATCAAGCACTTGTTTCAAAGCAAATTTACACAGGGTATCTTGATGTATAATATAGTGAAGAAATACAATTGTGTTCTCAGGATATGTTTGGTTAAAAATACCAACAAAACCAGATTTTTACCATCATATTTGGTGCCTCATCAATCATAATATCCCATAAATGGGTATGGGTACTTTTAAAGTTCATAGGACTCCTTGAAACTCTTGAAAAATGCTCTTGTGGATGCTTTTGAAGTCCACTTTAATGATCGCAAGCGGAGCATTGTTTTCTCCTGGGAACATGGTAAATAATGTATTTATGTATGTAAGTTGTCATTCAGAACTATGTTTGAGTCACATCAGTTAAACTGTTGCTGAGTTCAAAATCACCCTGAGGCTGTCTGCCAACATACACTTCTAAATTAGAAGTATAAAAGGTTCTTGAATCGCACAGTGCATAAAGTTTAAGGCCGTATCTAGCAGGTTTATTTGGGATATATTGCCTGAAGGAGCATTTCCCACGAAATGCTTCTAACATTTCGTCCACTGTTACAAAGGCGCTGAGAGAATAAAGGTTTTTACAGCGGTTGACAAAGTCTTGAAATATTTGACGGATTGGTGCCCATTTGTCTGTTGCCCTCCGCTGTCTTCGTGTTCTGATGTCATCAAACCTGACTGCACGAAGCAGGAACCTGAATCGTTTTAGTGACATGGCGGCTCGAAAGTATTCGACACCAAATCCGTCGGATACCTAAAGGTCTTCTAAGTTTGTGTTTGAAGACTTTAATAATCCTGCCAAGTACAATAAGCCAAGTACTGCCTGTATTTCGTTTTTGTTTCTTGAGTTTGCATCTCGTTCTCTAGTGTACGAAGCTAGATTTATATCAATCCATATATTAGTACATTCTACAATATGGTCAATTAAATTATCTGGAAAAAACAGTTTCCAGGATTTAATCAGTGTGCGCACAGCATTGGCTTCGCCTCTAGGACAGGGCAAACGAATTCCTGACCTCTCAGCCCTTAAGATATTTTGTTGACGTACTCGTCCACGTAAGTTAGAAATTTCCATATGTACATTCCATCTTGTTTCTCCATCTTTTCCTAAGATGAAGTTTGTGTATAAATTTCTACTCACATTTTCATTATTTATCTGATCTTGATTTCCATGACCAGCATCCACTTTTTCTCTTCCTATATCTTCTTCTATATATTCTAACGAAACGTCGGATGCACTGTCTTCATTATTTTCTTCCAACTCATCTTCAGAATCGTCGTATCCTTCCCTCTCAATTGCTGCTTCATTTTCTTGGCTGTCGTCTTGAACACTTACATCAAAACGTTGTCTCCGTAAACGTTCGTTTTCTTCTAAAGCTCTACTCTCCTCCGCTAAGTCCTCTTTTTCTACACTATTTAATAATTGCAAAAGTCTCTGCTCGTCTGCATCCATAACTTTAAAATATACAGCTAAAAATGTGACTTATAAGTAAACTATTTTCACATAACAAATAAAAATAACATCACTCAAATAGGCGCATGGCGTGTAAAAGACGCCAAACTGTTTCACACAAGTAGGCGCGTGGCGTGTAAATGACCGCAACTAAAAAACAACAGTCTGCACAGCACAAGCGCATCAGCGGAACTGGTTATCGATCAGGGTGTGTGAGGGTGACGTGTTGGGGGTAGATGTCCTAAGAGTAGAAAGCTGTCAGTGCGTTGCTGCCAACTGTACAACAAAAAATGTGTTGACTGCGTTCATTTTGACACCACGCACCCTATTAACGGTTAATCTCTAAATTTACATTTTCTTCTTCCAAAAGTCCAAAATTTAAAATATTATGCCAAAATCTAGGTGTCTTTACATCTAATTACAATTCATTTGGGGTATACGCTGTAGAATCATGTGGTATTTTATTTAAATATGTTACTATCATAGGTATATATCTACTCCAAGTTTTGTGGTTATTGTGGCAATATGTTCTAAGGCATCGTCCAATTTCCTTATGTACACGTTCAATGATATTGCTGTTAGGTCTCATTACTGGTGAATATATTGGTATAATGTTTTCCTCTGCCAGATATCTAACCCAACGTTGGTTAGTGAATTGTGTACCATGGTCGGATTGTACTCTATTTACATTACCATACTTTGATATATATTCTTCTATACTCTTAATGGCACTCATGGTAGTTGCCTTCTTTAATGGGTAGGCCTGTACAAATTTCGAAAAAGTATCCATAATCACAAATAAATATTTAACATCTCCTGTTCCTGTTGGTAAAGGTCCACAAAAAACCAATAGCAATTTGGTCGTTATATATATCCTAATTATATTTTTAATTTGTTTTTTCATCTTCTCAAAAGTAAAATCTTTCTGTATAATTTTAGTACATTTTGCAACACCACAATGTAAATAATATTCATGACACGCAGTTACCAACTTATAGACTAAATTCTGTGGTATCACAATTTTCTAATTCTCTTTACATTTTCTAAAAAGTAAAAGTAAACTCCTTCTTCTAATTTATATACATTTTCGTAATTTTGGATGTTATCAATTATAGCTCTTGCATTTTAATTTTCTTGTTGTTTAATATTTAAATTGCTTAAATTTTACATAAAATGTTGGTTTACTATTCGTTCTAAATAGGCTATTATAATTTTGTGGTCTTCATTGTCTAAACTTCTAGTTTCGGTATCACAGGGATTCCTACTTAGGGTGTCACTTACGGTATTCTCGGGCCGCTGCGGCGGGATCAAGTTATTTAACTTGGTTGTCGAGAGGTTGAGGAGGTGAGCGTCACAAGGGACGTGACACTCATTCCCTTGCCCTCAGGGGTGTATCTGCACTCAAGACCGTTGGAGTTGGCTCACTCGACTGAAGAGTTGGGCCTATGCAATGAAGAGTTGCATCCTGCACGAGGTGACCCTGCGCTGGACTAAGGTCTAGGCTGAATTCAACGGATCTAAGGGAGTAAACCCTGAAATAAAATCCCCAATCCGAAGGTTTTTCACCCGTGCTGATAGGATGAATGGTACCAGGGTAATGGTGCATTAAACGGGATACCTGAGATACCAGGCGACCTCTCAGGGAAACTTAGCCTTACCGTGCATGCGGGCTCTGTGCGGCGGACCTCTTTACTACCCTGCTCTACTCGTGGGAATCATATGGACCCAAAACAAAAAACAAAAAAACAAAACACGGTAGAGAACCAGCCAACAACTGGAAACTCAGCCGGTCACTCAGGACAGGTAGCGGCCTCAGAGCATGCTCACCTTGTCCAAAACACAGAAGCACCCGAATCTGCTTCTTTTGTCGACAGACGAGAACCAGCCATCGAGTAGGGTTCTAGATCTGTCGACATGGAAGTAGATCCTAGTAAGGGGGAGGTTGAGTCGGGCTCTGAGCTGGACGAAGACCTCCTCCTGAAAAATCCTGACACCCCAGGTTTCTCAAGTGAGCTGACGGACGCTACCAAGCAGTTGGTCTCGCTCAGGGTGGAACAGAGGCATCCTAAGATGTCCAAATCAGATAGGAGGCGTGCTCTCAAGGCCAAATACGGCAGGGAGTATGACCCCAAAAAATTTGATAAGCGTAAGAACAAAGGTGCTGCCTCGACAGCTGCCAATGTTCCCGCACTCATGGAAGGGGGTCAGAAGCGCGGCAGAACTGATGCTCCAACTCCCCCTTCCACTGAAACACAGAGGAAGCGACCTAGACAATCTGGTGAGCACGGTGCATCGACATCGGCGCAACCTGGATCATCGTTTAAGGAAGCTCTCTCTTCCATCAAAATGGCAGTTGTGCCCAAATGTTTTCCCGAAGAAAAATTCTCCGAGGAACAGGGCACAACATTAGAAAATGCCATTATGGATAAGTTCGAGTGTCTGGAGGACGGCTCATACCCAGTCTTCTCAGGCTCGTACATGGAGAAAGGAGCACTCATTATCTCGTGCTCCAATTCTCATACCTAACTCTGGTTGACGAAAGTCATTTCCAGTATTAGACCTCTGGGCGAGGATGTTGAGCTTATCGTTGGTGACCGAAAGGATATCCTGCGGGCTACCAAGGTGTTCCTCAGAGCACCTGTCAAGCTGGCAGGGACTCCAGAAAGGATCCGGGATATGCTTGACAAGCAAAACCCGAGCTTCAGGGTCAAAGACTGGAAGACCTTGGCGACAAAGGAGGACCCCAAAGGCCGTACCTTTGTCTTCCTGGTTGACGACTCGTCTCTTGCAGCCATCAAGGCAGCAGGATGCAAGGCGCATGTAGGACTGTGGCAAGTCTCTCTTGTCTTGTTGTCAGGAAGAGACAATGCTGAAAGTCCTGCAGATAAACCTTCACCACAGTAAGGCGGCTTCGGCCTCCTTCTGCCAAATATTCCGGCAAAAACACATCGACCTGGCGCTGATCCAGGAGCCTTGGCTCCATCGAGGTCGGATCGCAGGACTGGGAGATGCCGAAGGTAAGCTTATTTTTTGTAACTCGATTAATAACAACCGAACCTGCATTCTTGCAAGGTCGGGAGTACAATGCTTGCCTTTAATCGATTTTTGTTCCAGAGACACCACTACAGTGATAATCCACTGGCAGAATGGGAAGGACAAACAGGGCCTAATTTTGAGCTCCGCTTATCTGCCATATGATGCCAGTACACCTCCTCCATCTAGAGACCTGGAACTCCTGGTGGAGGCTTCAACTGTCAGAAGGCAGCAGCTTCTGGTGGGGTGCGACGCCAACGCGCATCACCATCTAGGATGGGGCAGCACTGACACCAATACAAGGGGCGAGTCATTACTAGATTTTCTCTTGTCTAATAACTTACAAATTGTTAATGTAGGCGATACACCGACCTTCTCCAATAAAATCAGGAGTGAGGTCATAGACATTACCTTTTGTACAGAAAATACAGCAAATCTGATTAGGGACTGGCACGTATCAACAGAAGCCTCCCTGTCAGATCACAAGTACATAATGTTTCAACTAGAAACACACAACACAAAAGCACTATTTAGGGATCCGAGGGCTACCGACTGGGGGTCCTATTCGGATCAGCTGTCGGCGGTATTCGGCTCCATGACGGGGGCGATTGCAACCTTTCCAGACGTGGACCGAGTGGCCTCCTCACTTCAGGAGGCCATAATGGACTGCTATCTGGATAACTGCCCTCTGCGATCTAAAACTGGTAGATCTAATACCAGATGGTGGTCTCCGGACCTTGGTCGCAGAAGGAAACAATTAAGAAGGCTGTTTAATGCCTCCAAGCGGAGCGGTGATTGGAGGGAGTACCATCTAGCTCTCACATCATACAGCAAAGCTATCAGGCAAGCCAAACTTGATTCCTGGAAGGCATTCACCAACAAAGTGAATAGCCAAAAGGAGGCAGCTAGACTGCAACAAGTAATGGCTTCAAAACCTCATAATCCTGTGGGCACCTTAAGGAAGCTGACAGGAGGTTACACTAAAACAGCGGAAGAGACGCTCAAGGTACTACTTGAAACTCACTTCCCTGGATGCATAAATAGTGACACTGCAGACGGTAGTCGGAGTCAAGCTGGGGATAGTTCTTGGCTGAGGGCATCCCGGGCTGATTGGAAACTGGCCAGAAGCATTGTCACTATTTCTAAACTAAAATGGGCGATAAACAAATTCAGCCCATTTAAATCACCTGGCGGAGACGGAATCTATCCGGCATTATTGCAGGAAGGACCAGACTCCCTGATTCAATGGATCTGCAAGCTATCTAGAGCCAGTGTAGCCTATGGCTACATTCCAAAGGCGTGGAGAGCTAGCAGAGTAACATTCATTCCTAAGCGCGGCAGAACAAATTATTCTGATGCCAAAGCTTATCGACCTATCAGCTTATCCTCGTTTCTCTTAAAAACAGTGGAGAGGCTAGTGGAAAGATACTTGAGAAAAGGGGTGCTCTCTGAGGTACCTCTTCATCGAAATCAACACGCCTACCAACCGGGAAAATCCTGCGAAACTGCTCTACACAGTCTGGTGGGCAGAATCGAGGATACCCTGGCAAGGAAGGAAATAGCCCTGTGCGCTTTCTTGGATATAGAAGGCGCATTCGATAATACTTCGTTTGATTCAATAGTGCGGAAACTGCAAGAGCGAGATGTGGACCCGGCCATAACAAGGTGGGTGCACTCCATGCTACGAAGCAGGCGCATACAAAGCTCCCTACTTGGTGAATTGATTGAGGTCACGGCTACAAGAGGGTGTCCACAGGGAGGAGTTCTTTCACCTCTGCTGTGGAGCTTGGTGGTCGATGGTCTCATTACAGACATTAGCCAGTCAGGAACATACATCCAAGGCTATGCAGATGACATAGCAATCTTGGTTATTGGTAAAAATGATGACACTGTCTCAGATATCATAAACAGAAATCTGAGATGTGTTAAAACATGGTGTACAAGGGAAGGCCTCAACGTCAATCCCAACAAAACCACTATAGTTCCCTTTACAAGGAAAAGGAACTTAACAGCCCTGGAGAGGATATCCATGGACAACATCCGGTTGAATATTTCCGCGTCAGTAAAGTATCTTGGAGTAATTCTTGATCAAAAGCTGACATGGAATGCACACCTGGACAATCTGATTCTTAAGGCAAAATGGGCGCTACTGGCAACCAGACGCTTTATTGGAACTACCTGGGGTCTCAAACCTCATATGGCTCTTTGGCTGTATGAATCTGTGATTAGACCCCAAATTACATATGGAGCGGTGGTTTGGTGGAAGAAATCATGCCAAACTGCTGCTGGTATCAAGCTAACTGGTCTACAACGACTTGCATGCTTATGTATAACTGGAGCTTTCAGAAGTAGCCCTACAGCAGCTTTGGAGGTGCTCCTTGGACTTCCGCCCCTAGACATTCACATAATGTCGGAGGCAAGGAAGTCGGCATACAGACTAATAAGTGTGAACGAATGGCGGAGGGGCATGCCAGGAGCAGGACATTCCGACATTGTGAACACTGTACTTAAAAACTCGGTGTTAGACATGGTGACTGACGCAATGCATACCGAGTACGTTTTTTATAGACCCTTTACAGTAACCCTCGGAACCCGAGAAGACTGGGAAGGAAACATCAAACCGGGATCTGCTACAGGAACTCTAGTCTGGTACACAGACGGGTCTTTGATGGGCAGCAATTCTGGCTATGGCGTATACAGCGCAAGGACTAACATTAGTGCAAGTCTTGGGACGTTCTGCACAGTCTTCCAAGCAGAAATCTTAGCAATTACTGCTTACGCTCACTTAGGATTGTCGAATGGATACAGGAACAGACATATCCTAATACTTTCTGACAGTCAAGCAGCTGCTCTTAAAGCGCTGGACTCAGTACAAGTCACATCCAAACTGGTGAAGGAGTGCCTCTCAACACTAGTCGGACTCTCCACATTAAACATGGTGGAATTGAGATGGGTGCCAGGACATCGTGGCATTCCAGGAAATGAGATGGCGGATGCTCTTGCAAAGAAAGGAGCATCTACAACATTCACGGGGCCAGAACCAATGTGCTGCATTAGCCGTAGCATGGCAAAGAGCGCAGTAAAAAACTGGGCCAGGGAAGAGCAGCGCCAGAGATGGTGTAGATTACCTGGGCACATTCAGAGTAAACGACTGATCAAGGGACCAAACGCCAAGCTTACTAAATCCCTAATCAAGTTAAACCGACCACAACTCAAAAGAGTTGTAGAACTCATTACTGGACATGGCCAGTTCAGGAAACACTTAGCAACAGTGGGAATCCTTGAAGGCGACCAACGCTGTCGGCTTTGTAATCAGGCAGAAGAGTCAGCAAGCCACGTCATATTTGAGTGCGAAATCCTGGAGCGTAGGAGGAGGAGGCTCTTTGGAATCCAGCAACCAGGAGACGAAGAAGACACATACTTGGTGGAGAAAATCCTGGACCTCACAAGGGATACAGGCTTCTAACGTGCTAGGCGCGGTACATAGGGGGCACAATAAACCAAAGGTTGACGTGCAAGGAGGCCTTCTCAAAGGAGGAATCCACCCCAATATAATCTAATCTAATCTACGGTATTCTCAACTCCTTTACAATGCTTAGTTTCAAAATCATAGTCCTGAATTAAGAGAAACGACCTAGATAGTCTTGAATTTAATAAACGACATTTTTTAATAAACGTCAGAGCTTGATGGTCTGTTATAATTTTTATTTTATGTCCTAAAACTAATGTTCTTGCTTTCTGCAAACAGAATAAAATTGCTAACATTTCCTTTTCTGTTGTGAAATAATTGATTTCAGGTCCTTTAAGGTCCTACTCATGAACATAATGGCTGCCTTTTCTCCATTTTCTTGTACTTGGTAAATATGTCCCTCAATAGCAAAATTGCTACTGTCTGTCTGTATAACAAATGTTTTATTCGGATCTGGGTGTTTCAACATTACTATATTAACAAATGCCTCCTTTAAATTTCTAAATGCCTCTTCTTCCACTTCTGTCCATTTAAATTTCACCTTCTTTGATGTTAGGTGTAACAGCGGCTTTACTAGGTCTGAGTATTTGTTAACAAATTTGTTGTAGAAATTTGCTAAGCCTAAAAATCCTTTCATTTGTTTGTGGTTTTTCGGAAATGGAAAATTTCTAATTGCCGTAACCTTTTCACCATC
>JAGFPH010001132.1:270542-288276 GCA_018207615.1 Philaenus spumarius
TTCATTGTTCTTTTTCATAACCACTACAATTAAGTTGATAAATGGACTGTTAGTTGCTCTCTTCTATAATATCTGCATCTAACATGTTCTGAATTTCCTTATGAACTGCTTCCTGATATTTTAAAGGAATGGGATAACTTTTTTGAAAAAATGACTTATCGTTTTTAATTTTAATTTCGTGATTAAAATTTCGTAGCAGTTACATCTTCCAGGTTGTTTCGAAAATATAGTTTTATAATTTACTAACATGTCGCCTAATTGTTTCTTCTATATTTGATTTAATAATTTAATTTGATTTATTTCGTTTCAAATGATTTTTTCTGTGATTAGATTGTCATTTTATTTATTTGTTACCTCGTAGCCATTATCATAATACTTATTTAATTCCATTGCACCATATTCTTTCTGTCCAATCAACTCACATCTAATTCCGTCGTTTCTTTCTCTATCCATCTTTATTACTTCATTCCTATCATTATAATTTATTATTATTTTATATTCGTCGAAATCCAACTTCATTCTCAACTCACTAATACTGTCCATTCCTACAATTACTTCTCTTTTTATCACATAACACAATAGTGATTGTTATATTATCTTCAAAACTAGGCCTAATTAATTCTACTATATTTTCTTGTTTATTTAATTTCAAATTTTCTTTAATTGATTGCACTGAAATATCTTTTAATTTTATTTCATTTTCCTTAATACTATTTACAATAATTTCAGTAGATGTTCCAGTGTTTAACAGTTTAAATTCGGAGTTACCTTCTCCTGTGCCTGTATCATATTTTCACCTCTATGCATTTGTGGTTAACTTACACTAGCATTTCTTTGGAAATGTACAATGTTTGGTCTGGGTGGGCTATTCTGAAATCTGTATTGGTTGTTTTCCATTGGTGGCCTATTATATTCCCTGTTTCCATATTGTACAAATGGTGATCGATTTACACAGTTATTTTCTCTTTGTGGTGGCCTATATATGTTAATTTTGTTCCCTGAATGCTGTCTTAAATTTATTTTCTACTTCTGTTTGACTATATTTCCTTCTATTCTCTTCAAATTTTCTTACTAGTTCGTTTCTTTCCTCAATATCTTCTTCGTTCAAAAATCGTTCCATTTCTCTAACCGTATTGATGTTTCGTATGCATCTAGCATCTCTAATTTTGTCGTCAAAATGTCTTACAAGCCTCTTAACTACTTCATCTTCCGACGGTGTGGGTGTTAGATTCCTCATTAAAATTACCTTTTCAATAAGGTACTCTGCTCTGCTTAATTTTCCATCTGGCCTATACTTTTCTACTTCAATCCTATTTCTGATACCATTTTGAACTTCATCGTTCCAATATTTATCAATTACTCTTTCCCTAAATTTTTCTACGCTGTCAATCTCTTCTCTTATTATCTGCCACCATCTTGCTGCATTATTCTCCATTGACAAATCAATAATTTCCCTGATTTCCAACTCTTCATTACCTTCTCTACATCTTCTATTCTAAACTTCAATAATGTTCCTCTCTATTTGTTTCAAGTACTCAATCGGATTACTAGATTTTCAATCAAATTTAGGTATATTTGTGTCATTATTATTCTCACAACTAACATATAAGACTTGTGGATTACCACTTACATTCTTATTTTTCCTAACATATTCTTCAGTTTCATTTAATCTTTATTTAAACTGATCCAAATTCTTTCCAATTTCCACTATTTTACTATCAAAAGTTTGATCTAAATTTGTAATTTGTTCTCCTTGCTTGTTAATGTCTAATTTTAAGTTACTAATCTCCTCTTTAGTGATGTCGTTTTGTTCTGTTAATTTGTCCTCCAACTTCTGATATGTTTCCTTGATATCCCTCTCTAAATCCTCCTGATTCATTAGGATTAGATTTTTCTACAAGTTTAGTTTAAATTTTTTCATCAAATTTGGCTAATAGTTCGTCTTTAATTTCATATATTTGACTACAATTCTCAGATAGTTTGTAATCTATCTTACTTTCCAATAGGTTTTTATGTACATTTTCTGAATTCTCAATTAGTTTATTCTCTAACTGGTTTAGGTTTTGGTTTAGGGTTTCTGAATTTGCAGCTAGCTGATTTAGTTGGTAAGAATTTTGTTCTAATTTTTGGTTTAGTTCATCGATCAGAATTCTGTTGTAATTTTTTGTTTAGGGTTTCAGAATTTTGTTGCATTTGAAGCATCAACTCATGCATCATATTTAATATCCTACTTTCGTCGTTTACCTTCTCTATAGTTTCTCTAACCTCAGGAACCTCTAAATTCTGCTCTTTTTGTGGCCTAACCTCTTCTACCTTAACTATTTGTACTAATTCTCCCTCTATTTGACCTACATTATTTTTTGACTTTGTACTTCTCTTCTGTTTATCTCATTCAATTTTTTTCTCAGTCTCTTTAGGCTGATCCCTTAATTCATATTTTGTTTGCTCTGCTGCCATTTTATTTAGGCCTATTAATTTATTATAAATTTAAATTTGTTTGAAAAAATATTAATTTGTTCTAATATATTAATTAATGTTAATATATTTGAAATAATCTTAAAAGTTGCTTATATTTCTTAATAACTATATGATTGCACACTTAATAAGGCCAGCACGTTGGTTGCGCCAATTATAAAATAAAAATGACTATTTTTATTTTATTAAATGAATTCCTTAAATTAGCCACACGTTGTGAAGCCAATTATAAAATAAAAAGGTTTTGATTTTATTCAATCTATTTCCTCTCCTTTTACTTTCTCCCCTCTAAACGTAGTATATGGAGAAAGTATTGTTTTCGTCCAAATCTTTAGTTTAATTACCTGTTTTGGTGCTAACTGAACCACAAAAAATTGTTTAGAGGAATTCTCTGTGTTGGTGCTCCCTGAACCCAAAAATATTTTTAATGGAATTATTTGTTTTAGTGCTCCTTGAACCCAAAAAAGTGTTTTTTTGGTGGTGCCTGTTAGGATGTGTACAGAGCTGGAGACCATACCAACGATCTGATTTTGATGAAATTTGGTATTTAGGTGTAGTTCAGAAATATCTCCAGGCATTTTTTTCAAAACTTTTTTTAAGGGGTTTTAACCCCCCAAAAATGGCCAAAAAACGAGAAAAATCTAAATTTCTCAAAAACGGCTCTAACGATTTTGATAAAATTTGGCTTATTTGTAGCCCTTAATGTATCCACTATATGCAAAAATACGCATCTTTCTAAAAATTCTCGTTCAGGTAATAATAACTGATTTTTGGCGGTTTTTGGCCAAAAAGGGAGTTGTTTTTCAAAATCTTTTTTCGTGCATCTATACAGGCCTAATTGACATGTTTGGTGCAAATTTGTTTGAAATCGATCGAATAATTTTAATAATAATAATAATATAATATGGATGTGCGTTACATGCATCTAATATTTTCCATGGTATGTCCTACTTTTGAAATTCTAAATAACCACCTCCTATGCTACTCTTAGGAAGGTATAAAGTTTCAACTGGGAGAAAGTATGTGACATTTATCTGTTACTGTTTATTTCTGGTAAAGTCAAAAGATGCCTCACGTTGTGAAGCCAATTTATAATATAAATTTTCAAAACTCACTTTGTGAAGTCAGATAACTTGTAATGCAGGGCCGCTTTTCCGAATAGGCACGCTAGGCACGTGCCTAGGGGCGCAAAGGATTTGGGGCGCCAAATTTTGAATACGAAAAAAATAAAGAAGGCGGAAAATGATGCCATAAGGTAATAATTTATGAAGAAGAATGTTTAGGCCATGAAACTCCTTAAGGGAAATTCCCTCCCGAACCAAAACTGGCAAATCAAGAACTCAAAAAGAAATGCTCTGCTGGGTTTTTTGGACCCCCTATTATTTGATTAGTATTCCATACCTCCCAGACCCCCCCCCCCCGTATAAATCAGGTATGAGGGGCGCAATTGAAGTGCCTAGGGCGCTAGTGAGGTTAAAAACGGCCCTGTTGTAATGAAAATATTTAATAAGCTAGTCCTATTTTTAAAAGAAATCAATAACTAAGCCTTTGTTTTACAATCACAAGATTGTATATTAATAAGACAATAAAATATATTCACAAATGACAAATTATAACTGTATTATCTCGGGTGAAAAGGATCCTGGTCTATTAAATATGCAATCAGAAATATAAAACTTAGGTCTATACAGGATGAAATATCTGAAGCTAGTGAATGTTACAAAGTGTTAAAATAGTTCAAGTTCTTTAAATAATTACAAATTTGATATCAATGATGGTTGATTTTAGTTGATTATTACTCACTTTAAAATGAAAGTCACTGATTTACAATGGGTAATAAAATTTAGATGGATATTACCTATTTGCAGAAGTTCAAATTTGGTTTGGTACTTTACCAATTAATTATTCAATTATGTGAATTTTATAATTGTCTCTTATCTTGATGGTATTTTACCTATACATTCTTCCTTTATTTTTTTTTAAAAGTATATTTTAATTTATTTCACTTGAAAATTAGTAATGAGTTTATTAAGTACATCTGAACAATACAAGGTTTAATGTTGAAGTACCAATTTTAGTTCAACTATTGCCTGGCTTCCACAGACAGTGCCGTTGCAAGTATCTCTAACAATTGTTTTCGTTACTTAGTTCCATAAGTGGCTGGTGTTTCTGGTCACGTACACAAAATATATTACAAAGTTTATTTTTATTGGTTTTTATCGGAGAAATTTATGTTTTCACAATGTTTATAATGATATTTAACCTTTATTAGTCTTAGTTTGTCCGAAATACGTAATTATTTGCTTTTGTAAATTCATATAACTGTATCTTTGTTCAACTACCGAACGCAATCGTAAAACAGCTGTTCTGTATGCATCTACGGACGTCGTATTCAGTTAGTCATGCAACTTTGCATTCGCAGAGCACTAACCAATAACCTTACTTTGTTTGGTTTAACACTTTTTCAATTTTATAACACTTTGTTTAATAAACTATACATTGCTTTTGAAATTTAACTTTATTACAACTTATATTACACGAATAAATTTATACGCTAATTACTATTTCGAAATGTGAAACATTTTGAACACGTAGATAGGCTTATGCCTACTTGCAAATTAAACTTGGTTTGTATACAAAAAGGTAATTTAAGTGTTACTTAGTTATAACATGAGTGTTTATCGTTATTTCTTTATTATATATACAATTTCCTAAAGTGAATTCACTTGTGTTTAAATGATTTTGTCTAGATCGAATTTTGAGATTAAATTTTAGGCTATCTTGTCAACATTACTTTTCACAATCTTTTAAGTTAGTTTACCAGGACCCTTTAATTTTTGTGAATTTGTTTATATCCCAACTGGGTCAAAATGTTATAAAGGAAACAAAAAATGAATTCTCCAACACTGTCTGCTTGGCAGTTTAAAACAAAAAGCATACAAATTGCCGAAATTGGTTTGTTAAACATTGACTGGAGAGAGTTGGTTGTATTTAAAGAAATTTAAACATAATTAATGAAATATTCTACTCCTTACAAACAATATACAGTAGCATAAGCTAAATTGATTAAGACGCCAAAACAGCAAGGGATGAATTTAGAAATACACATTGTAAGTTGTTAAAATCAATATAAACATTTTTATATTAAATAAAAGAGCGGTTTCACATAAGCAATTTTTAATTTTGTTGGAAGTAAAAAAGATATCACAAAAAACTAAAAGGAAAAGTTTTTATGAATATTACAATTTAACTAAAAATTAATTATTGTTAAACTTTTACTGATGTGTTAAACTTTTATGGAATGTCTTTCGTGTAACATGAGCTTTCATTATGCTTATAGATAGATTTTGAAGAAAGACTACCTGTGCTGCAGGCGCTACCAAGGTGTGACCCAGTACTTCATTAGTCTACTGGCTTAAAGTAAATACATTAAGAAAAAAACAACCTTTATTAAGAGCATTAAAAGGAAGTGTGAATTATATTTGATTTAAAACGAATCTGTATTTATGAGTTTAGCGCTCCTTTCAACTATTGCATTTTTTAAATATAACAATTCATTTTTCACAACTAGTTTTAACCCTTCACACGCTGAATAAAATTTGCTTTATTTCACCTCAACGCTGAAATAACTTTAAAAAATGTTTAGTTTTTTCTTCAAAGTTAATTTTTGTTTTGTATGTGAAAGGGTAATTAAAAAAAATATCATCGTTGCTTTTTGGTTGCATTTAAAATTTGTATTACGTAAAACAAAATAATTGTAAAAAAACTTTTCTTCTAAAAACACAAATTTTAGTTTTTGATTATTTTTAAATTCTAGCAGTAATATTATGAAATAATATATAAAAAATACAAGTTAATTTAAAAAATAAAAAACATATTACTTTACAATTATTAGTATGTCACATCAGACTAGTGTGACTGCGAGTTTAGCCGTTATACGCGCTGTAGAAGCTATAGAATGCGCGCTGCCGGGCGTTTCCAGACATAATAACACCCCTCTCCACTGCCTTGAGGCGTATAACATTAAACAAAACATATTTCTCTTCGTAAATAGACAGCGGACATGCCTCTGCATTCTACCGGAACTTTATTGAACTACCTAATTAACCAGAGGTTAAAATATATTTTTGAGACTTTAGCCGTAATACGCATTTGGGTCAAAGTCTACTGTTGCGGTTATACTCGTTTGCCGCGTGGGAAGGGTTAATACTTCCGGTCATTAAGGCTGCCTGTAAATATAATATTCAATATTATGAGACCAATAATTAGATATAATTATCTAAGTACGAGTTTAGGTTAATGGTACCAAGTCTGGGAAGGAGTAAGGGATTGGATACAGTACAAAAATAACTACAGAAAGTAGGAATAAGAATGCCTTATAATCTAAAACATTCAGTTTCAGGTTAGTCGGGAGAGTGGTGATGAATAAGGCAGTTGCTTTAGTATTTAAATCCAGTTACAAGTTCTTGCTTGTTTCTAATAAATAATTTACCTTATACAAGTTCTTGCTTGGCAAATTACAATAAAGAGCACCAAAGAAGCTCATTGAGAGGGATTGGTCAAGGATTTGACCTTGAAAGTGTCAATCAGAACGGTTCTGCATCCCAAGTCATGATAGTTTGTTGCTCTATAACTTAGTCCCAGGAGTTGCATTAAAGCTAATGCCTACATATGAATTGTTTAAGTGGTGTTGTAGTAAAGGAGTTTCTTTGTTATTTCACGTAAAATCAAGATTTTAAATCTAGTGTACATAAAACAAGTCTAACAGAAATCTTCTGCGTATACGACTGACATCGTTCATAGTTGGTGAATTGGTGGAAAGAGGTCTTGAGTGTGAAGTTCGAAATTAATAAAAAAGCATAAACAGTGAGCCGAGTGAAATTTAGTAAAACTGTGTTATGTGGTAATTGGACCATGTCAGCTACAAAGAGCTTGTGCAAGTATAAAAGAAAATGTTATTTAAACATTGATAATTATCTTATTTTTTATTTTGTTCTCATTGTCTGCGTTTTGTTCAGATTTAAGATTTCATTTCAGATTTAAAATATATTTGTTTTCTGTAATTGTGAAAAATTTGGTCATTGGAAATCTTGCTTTTTTATATAGTCTTCATATTTAAAAATAAGCATTACTAAACAATCGAAATCAGTCATCATGTCTGTATAGTTTTCATTTAATATTCGCAATTCATTATTCCAAGTACTTCCACAGTGATGAACCTAAAATTTATAAGTAATGTTATATTAAGGAATTGCTATAATTGTGCAACAAAATGGTGTCTAGCATCGATGTACTTAGCCGGTTATTTCGGCAGCGACTGTGGTCTGCAGACAACAGAATTGTCAATCTTTAGATCACAAGTGGCTAGTTGAGTGATCTATGAAGCAGTGACGTAGCCAGGATTTTGTAAAAGGGGGTGGGGGGATCTGGCTTAAAGTGGCCTACCGGGAGTTTGGAAAAGTGGTGATCTGGGAAAATTGTTGGAAGTTACTACTTTTTTTTTATTAAATACCTATTAAAAATTAATTTAAAAAATATAAAACACAATCTGTCAATTTAAAAAAATAAATTGATACAATTGGTAGGCCTATTCAATTAAAATTAATATGTATTTTCCATAACTTCAATCTGCGATTCGTCTGTTTAGCCATGATATTTAAAACATAAGTGGCAGTGAACGGGACCGGATAATGAGTAGGCCTAGACATTAGAGCAAGTCCTTTCAACCGTTCATTACCCATCCTATTTCGTAAATAGGTCTTAACTCTTTTCAATGTAGAAAAAGACAGTTCTGCCTCGCATTCTGAAACTGGTAAAGTTCCTACAACAGTTAATAAGAATAATCTAATGTTACGATAGAAACGCTTGCTGCATGAATCTAAAATGGCCAGAAGTTTTTTAGGCCTATATTCTTCCTCAACTTCACTCCACTTTTGGCACCATAGTACATTTTCAGAGTCCAAAATAGATTGAGATACCTTGTCTTCATAAAACAAATCTAAATTTTGTAACAGGGGAGTGTTTGCCCCTGAGATAAACTCTCGATTTTTGTCAAATCTTGTCTCTAGAATAACAATCATTTTGTCTATACAGTACCTGCACAAAAACTGTTCTACTCAAAATAACAGAAATTTACTTATTTTTCGTCATTAGGGTGAACTAAAGCTTGTTTGTTGTTGTCAATGATGCACAAGCTGCTACTTGTTGGCTCATCAGTTTAAAAAACTTCAAAATCGTTCCTTGACCTTGGTCTTTATTGCGTTTCTAACTAAGCCTACCACTCATGATTAATAATATCACTTTTACCTCGATGAACAAAAGTTTTACAGATTTAGTACAACGCACCGACCACACTTTATACTGCAAGATCTACAGACGCAATGGACAGACAGACGGAGACGGACGGGCGAGTCCACATTATTATTTCTGAGAATACGGGGTATTGCCGGGTATGGAAGTTTAGCCCTGAAGTGCAAAAACTAGAGGATCATAACGTGAAGTATGTAAACAAATTAACTGTCGCTGGTCTTTTTTGGTCCATCAATACTAAATATTCTGTATCTCATTGTTTTGTACGAAGTCACAAACAAAATCAAATTTTGTTAAAAAAAAAACTGAACAGAAGGGGGGTCCAACCTCCCTGGCTACGTCCCTGTGTGAAGTAAGGCATTTGTGACTCTGACGTCAGAAAAATCAAATGGCATAAAATGTAAGGATGAGAATTCATCAAAAAAATGGATCACCATCTTGATACATTACCAGGTTTGTTTACTTCCAGCACTTAGAGAAATTTCAGCTTTGTTGACATTGGATTTTGAGGTTATGAATGTATTTTTGATTTTAATTAAATATAAGATTTTAAATAATAGTAAGGTAAAATAACATAAGTTCTCAACCTATATGATTTTTAACTTTATATTGTTTTTATTTTTTTGTCTGAAAATTTGTCAACTTTAAAACATTTTTAAAATTTTATTTTTGAAACTCTGAATGTTACATGCCTCAACATCGGTAGAATTCAAATCGCTAAATCTATCAACCATTTGCAACAATTTCACATACAACATCGCCATTTTTGTTTTTTGTAACTGCAACCCTTAGCGCAAGCAGTGAATAAATTTATTTATTGTTAAGTTTATTGGGATGTCATAGCTTCAATTTAGAATTTTAGTTTCAATACGGGACTACTTACTGTCATAACGGCCCCCGCGAACTCGGTAGCCATGCGCAGTTATCTTAGCCGCCCTAAAGTTCTGACGATACCTCGTCATTGCCTGCTAGATCATCGTAGGACTACGCACAGAGATTGACACCTAATCCTAACCCTGATCGTGTCACAAGTTTGATTATTAAAAATTCTTATTTTCTATGTTGATGACCATACTATAGTATATCTTTAATTAAATCTATTCTGTTAAAATGTTAGTGTTGTTACGAAGTGAGATTTAAATAATTTTATTAGAATAAAAAGAATAATTTTTTTCCGTCTGTGTGACTTTTATTTGTTTAAAGTAATTTACTTACTTGAACATTGACGCGTTTCGGAACTTTATTCCATCCTCAGATTCTCGCTCTAGTGAGGTCGTTAGCACATTAAAATAAATAAACAATCAATACAACACAAACACATTTAAACGCGCACAATAACACATAAGATATACTCCGCGTGTGCACACGGACGAATATGACCGGACACTAAGTACTTCGGACCGCTAATATGAATAACTTTCAATGTTTGTTTTTCTTATCTATTGCTATTGCCTTGTCGTAAATCAAGTTGGAATGGAAGTTCAAATGGTCATTTAACATAAGCCCCGGACTTGTTTTCTGCGCTTTGTAGATTTCATATTCTTCCAGCGCGTCCATTTGTTTGCTTTTCTTACATATGTGTAATGGCTGGAAATTGGTGTCAAAATTTGAATATGAATGGTCGTGCTCCATAATGTGACGTGCGTAATTAGATTTACTATTGGTACTTTTGTTACTAGGTAGATGTTCCTTGAATCGTTTTTTAAATTGTCTTCCGGTTTGACCTATATAGAAACAATCGCAATCGTTACAATTGATTCTGTATATTCCTGATTTCTGTTCTACTGGCATTGTTTTTTTGGTTTTAATTTTATTCCTAATGTTGTTAGAGGTAGGGAACGACATGGTTATATCTATTTTGTTCAATACGTTATTTAAGATGTTAGGTAAAATTACCCCGTACTCCGTGGATCTGTATATTTTTCTATTTTGTACTTTCCGAGGTTTTTCTTTATTTTTTAGGTGTTTTTTAAGAATAGAGTCTACCATGGAACTCCGGTAACCGTTCGCCACAGCTATGTATTTTATTGTGTTTAATTCATTATGAAAATCTTGATCTTTGATTGGTAATGATATTAATCTGTGGATAAAGCTGTTGTAAGCAGCCATTTTTTGTGCAATGGGATGGTGCGACTCCGCATGAATAGTCGAGTCGGTTGTGGTGGGTTTTCTATAAATTTTATACTGAAACTCGTCTGATCTGATTACTGTAAGATCTAGAAAATTGATCATTTTATCTGACTCTAATTCAAGGGTAAACTGAATATGCTTGTTGATACTGTTCATGTATTTTTTCAGATTTTCGATTTGTCTAACAGTTCCATTGAATAAAATAAAAGTATCATCTACATATCGAGAGTAACTTACTATGTTCTTATAGAAGTTATTATCTTTGGACAGGATGTACTTGTTTTCAAAACAATTTTATTAGAAGTAGAATGGCATTGGTATGGTGCAATACACATGATGAAATCACAATCGCTTAGTTGCATTTTATGTAGCCCAACAATCAAACAACACAATTAATACTGAATTGGGACAGAGGTCTAATTGTATATAAATAGAGGAAATGGCTCGAGAAGAAGCTTTTTTTGGATGTGAAAAGCCGATTTGACTCAAGGGAGCAACGGAGATGAATTAAGGTGAGGTAACAATTGTTTTATATTAAGTTTTTGTTAGTTCTTATATTGAGACAATTCTTTATTTAAGTAATTTTCATGTTTAAGAATTTTGGAAATAGTTCCATTTGAACTCAGTTTTGCCTGTAGAGTTAGGCATCATGTTAAAGTTTATGGTTTGCAGCATTATATTTACTTATATTTTATATTATTGGAATTGAAGATATGTTATTATTGATAGAATTATATTAGAGAAATATTATTGATGGAGTTTAACTTATGTAACAAATATTATGTTAATGATCTTCTTACAGTGTTAATGTTAATTATATGTTAGTTAAATAGATTCCTTTTATAACAGTGTGTATTTGTATTGTAACATGCAATTACATGTTTTTGTGATATTTTTTAATAAAACATAATAATAAATAAATAAAAGTTACCTCTTGATTGTTAGCATTACGCACAACTAGTTTCACTTCCATAGAGGTTGACAAATTAACAGATCTTGCAATCTCTTCAGGCGTTACTAAAGGCAGTGAACGAACTACACAGCGTTGGTGTTGAACATCAACCACAACAGATACAACACCTTTTATTTTGACTAGAGCTTTTTCTAAATCCACTCTGGTGTCCTAAAGTTAAAGACAAGTGCAAAAATAATAATATAATGTTTTACTTTGTGCAAAATATTAGCGAGACTTTTTTATTTCATTAAATAATGTTTGTGTTTTATTTTACAACAGTTTATTAATAAATATTTGGTAATAAAACATAAGAAGGTTTTATGGACAGGAAGCGATTATTATTTATTACAAGCAACCTAAGGCACAATTTAATAAATTAATTCTATTTTTTACCTTGTATAAAATAATTAAGGGTCTGCCTTTCAGGCTAATCTTGAAAACCACTAAAGAGATATTGATATGATTTTTCATTCTATAGAGAACTTCTATGGAAAGTTTAAGTGGAACAAAAATTAATATACAGGGTTGGGGAAAAGTCTAGAAAATAAATTTTACATAAGGTATCTCCAGTCATACCAAATTCAGGTTCATATTGTGATTTAAATTGTACTGTGAATTATATGTCAACTATCTCTATCTTACTCATAAATTAAAGTTTGTCAAATAACCTATTTTTTAAAGATTAATGTAACCAAATTATAGCCAAACTAAGAATAATTTTACTTTACAGCCAAATCGTAAAATAAGTTTTCAAAAAAAAGCTTTCCTTTCAATTGGTGCAACATTGCATAAGTTTACCTGTACTTTGTAAGCATGCAAAACTGAACATGAAATTAAGTAACTTCAAACTAAGTTGTTTTGCTGTACTAATGCCCGACTTTATTTTTGCAGTGATAACTTCTATTGGCCCGTTGGGCATTTTTGCTTGACTATGTTTCTGAAATCTCACATCAAGAACTTTTTGCGTAGACACAAGTCAGACCGTGGAGAGGAAATAGGTGATACATAGTATATGTAGGCAAGTAAAATAAGCGAATGGATATGTTTCTGAAAAGTCGTGTCACAGACTTTTTGCACAGACACAAGTCAGAGCAACCGTTTATAGACAACTATGGAGAGAAATTTCTCAGTGGTTGTATTTTCGGTTTTTATAAGATTTGCCTTTATTTAGCGATAATTCCGTGTTAAAATGTAGCTAGTTACGTTTCAAACATAATTCTGAAGGCAATTCGCCTTCTATCCACGACCGGTGTAAGAAATTACAATTTATATAAACTTTATGCTATTACAGACTAGGAATGTAACTGGTTACTCAAAGTGCCTTGTAATAGTACACCTTCTCGGCCTCTTGGCTAAGATCAAAGTGTAGTATCTGTTAGAACACTCAACGATTCACACTATACTCACACATTATAATGTGTGAGTAAAGTGTGAATCGTCGAGTGTTCTAACGGTTTTCTGCTTTAAATATTTGATATTGTGTTGGTGCTGCCACCTGCGATTACTCAGAACTACTAGCCCATAGGCTATTTACTCATCGTTACTTCGAGTATATTGTCATCAGTGAGATTTAATTAATTAAGCAATTTCAAAATATAATATAATATTTTTTCTTTCAATGTAGTTAATAAACTGGTTCCAACTACAAGAACCAGGCGTGCCAATCCCCCCCAAAGCCCATGGCGCAAATCCCCCCCAAAACCTGCCTGTGGGTTCCCTCCCAAATAAAGTAGACATTTTATGCCATTTTAGAAAAAAAAACATAAGTTCAGAAAAAAATGACTTACGCATAATTGTGTTTTTTTTCTTAAAAGTGTTATTATTTTATTCTCTGAAAACAACCCATTAGGTAACTTAAAGTTTACAGTTAAATCCAATAACTTATTAAAGTTTTCCATAAAATATGTTTATGGAAAAAAGGATTATAGGCTCTATGTAATTTATAAAATAATAAAAATACACAAATTCAGTAAGATTTATTAACAAAAACAACACATTACTACTTTTGTAAGTAGCAGAAGACCAAGATGTATAGAATACCAGGTGGGTCCGATCCGAGCCTGGCGCTAGTGAGTGGAGGGGCAAAGGCGTGATGATGTAGCCACGTCTACTCCCGCCACTGCAAGATGTGTATTGTCGCCAAGATGTATATAGACCAGGGAAATTAGACAATAAATCCTAAATTACTTTTCTACAGCACCGATCGAAATGCGGTTTTCGGCATTGTGTTCGGAGAAGTCTCAGAAAAAAGTCTACATATAATACCTTGTCGGCAGACAAAAAGTGCATTTTGGCCATGCATAAAGTGCATCATTTCCATAATTTATAAAAATTGTTTGAATTCATGATAACTTATCAAAATTTGTAGGCCTATACAGGGCTTTTGGGAGTCGCAGATTCCGAATCTGCCCTTGAAAAATATGTCCGACCACACTGGGACCCCCATGGGAGCAGGGGTGGGGGCACTTCGGCAAAAAGTAACAAAGTGAAGCATTCTCATTGCAGTAGAATCTATCAGTGGGCCTTCAAATATTTTACCGAAGTGCCCCCCCCCCTAACCCCATGGGGGGTCCCAGGATGATCGGACATATTTTTGAAGGGCAGAATCGGAATTACCGACTCCAATAATCCTCGAGTGTACATTTTTGAGTGATTTACTGAGCCCTTTCATTTTTTGCCGAAGTGCCATTACAATAAGTACATTAATTTTAACATGTCGCCTGAATCAAGATGTACTTGAAGGATTCTTTTCTAGAATTCGAGCTGCCGGTTTTGGTTTTGGGAATCCAACGCCTACCGAATTTAAAAATAGATTTTGAAGAATTTTGTTAGGATCTCAACTTCCCCTGCCTAGTACATCAAATGTACACGAGACCAACCAGTGAAAAATCCTTATCGAACCAGTGAAGTATAAAACCAAATGTTACACACACTGAGAGTACTACTGTTGAGTATGGATATGATGAGGGGGGATTTAACTCAATTGAAAATTTGAGTTATCGATGCATACAAGCGTTGAGGTATATTGCGGTATATTTAGCCTTTAAAAACAAAGAAGACAAACTGTATTCTGAAGAGGATGTTGTGGACAACGGATGGATTGAGACATTAAGTAGAGGAGGATTGACTACTCCAAGAAAAGATTTGGTAGAAATGGTGACAACAGGGAACAAGATATTTGAACAAATCCTCGGTAAAGAACATGGATGAATAAAAAAATAAGCTGGCATTGTGAACTACTTTTATGACATATTAAAAGAAGAATTCCCTCATATCTCAGCAAAACTTATTAGAAGATTTGCAAGAACAAGAGTTTTTATTAGAATCAAATTTCTAAATCAACAAACAAGGGAATTAGTAAAGAAAACCGGAATAAAAAAGAAAACATGTTCGTTTAATAACATGGTGTGAAAGTATACCAACAGACTTTAACAATGAAGAGTATTTGTAATGATATAAAACATGCTCGAAAATAAAACTCCACAATTTGTATTTATTTTATATCACTTTGTATATTACATATTATTATATCATTAAAGTCATATAATTATACAAACGAATATGGTTGTTTTGTACACATCCACTGCAACTGAAGAGTTCGTTTTGTTATGTTAGTGCTTAACTGTTAACTGATTGTTTAACAAGTTTTATAAATATTTTTTTATAACAACCATGGTTGAGTTTCAAAGTGATCCATTCAATCATAGAACCAGTATCTATTCTATACTCAATGGTTTACCCAACGGTCTTAAAAGATGCTTCTAGAGACGCCTGGTATACAGTGCTAAGCAGCCGAGTAGACGCGTCGACGTCACAGCAGCTATGGCTGGGCGTGGGGTGTGCGCCAACAGCCAGGAACAGGCCTACCTGGTATTCTATACATCTTGGCCGAAGACATCATAATATTAAATAAGTTCTTTAACCTCTCTCTAATGCTTGGTGAAAAAGAAATATTTGGTGGTGATCATATGTAATGTAACATGTTGAAGTACAGATTCCTCACGCCGGGAATGCACTTCGAGAGGGGAAGTAAAGCCCGGTCCCCACGCTTGGTTTGTTGTGTCATTGAAGAAACAACACTATAAGAAGCGAAACCTAATGGGCTATAAGCGGACGCTTGCATGTTAGTTCATTTCGAAGTCACTCGGAGCGCCACTAGTCTTTTGCGGCTCCTTGAGACGAAACTGACATTATAGGCAGAGTTTAAATTTCGCCGCACCACCAGACCGCGAATATATCTGCCTCTTGCACTGTCTGGCACAAACTGCTTTGACCTCCTTTCAACATCCCCAACGAAGAGAATAATTTAGTTTTCGTTTTGGAGGGAGCAAGCACATGTTTCAATATTTGGCGCACGTTGCAACTATATTATACAGTACTGTTGAACAATGATTTATTATTGATAATGTTTTTAATAACCAAATTATAAAATGTGGCATAAATTTAATACTTTTTTTAATGAATTAAAAACAATTTTAAGTAGTAAATGATTTTTTTGTAACTTACAATGATTTTTTTGTAACTTAACGTAAAAATGTTATGTCAAATACTGTATAAAAATTATCTTAAATCTCCAATTAACATTATTTGAACATGGGTTTTTCCTGAATTTGATTTGATAATCTATTACTGTAAAATATTGTAAAGTCTTCTAAGTTTGTTTTGTTGAAAAAATATCCCATACAAGGTAAATGTAAAATATGCATGCAACAATAAACAAATAATTAACAAATAAACACTTCGTAAATATTTTGTAAAATCAGACTTAAAATTGGTAAAATATTTAACGAAATATACAAAAACTTAGGTAAAATAGCAAAACAGTTTTTGTTTTGACACCAAACATATATATTTCAGCCTTTCTCAAATAAGGTGTTAGATTGTTCATTACTACTTTTGGGATATTTAAAGCTTATAAAAAGTATTGTTTTCCAGGCAATACTTATGACAGTTTGGCGAAAAAGCTCTAAAAGATTTAGTTTTATGGTCAATATTTTGAACTGGGAGAAAAAACCATAAATAAATAAATAATAATAATCTTTATATTATTACAAAACTATTTACAATCGATCACGTTAGCAACAACTAAAATAATTCAAAGCAAAGTATGGTACACATAGACTACGAAATAATTATACCGAGTGTTCCATAACTAGGTGTACGCTTATTCTTCGCGTAAGGGATTGAGCTACCGTAATGTAAACAAGTAGCACGGGTTATGAGCTTCGCTTCGCTCGCAGCGTAAAAACTCGCCCATCGGCCTCGGATGAGAAGATGCCTTCAATTTAAAGTCCACCACGTGGCTTTGGACCAGTTACTTTTATGTTATTTTACATTTTGGGGAAACCAATCTAGCTATAAGGAAGGCCGCGTAAAAACAAAATGTGCTGATTAACATCCTATATTTATGTTTTTAGAAAAACTCTAAAAAAAACATTCAATCACGTACAAAAATCTAAAAAAATCTATTTGCAATTTTACAAAACATAGAGGGGGCGATAGTTATGGAACATCCTGTATAGTGTATAACTCAACATTTTGTTACAATAAATAATCACCATGAATACATACATACATTGGAAAACTACATACACACAAATATAATGTTACAAAGCTCTTAAGAAACCAAGCATACACAATTTACAATCACTAGTGGGGTTTGCATGAATTTGTTATTTTTGAGTGCCCAAACCCCCATTTTTGGGCGAGGGCCAAGTTTTCGGATGCAACCTTCTTTAATACCATATAAACTATAAACATTTCCGTATCCTATTTGCAATTTTACAAAACGTAGAGGGGGCAATAGTTATGGAACATTCTGTATAACCTAACATTTTGTTACAATAAATAATCACCATGAATATA
>JAGFPH010001132.1:288286-300848 GCA_018207615.1 Philaenus spumarius
ATTTTGTTACAATAAATAATCACCATGAATATACACATACATACATTCGAAAACAACATACACACAAATATAATGTTACAAAGCTCTTAAGAAACCAAGCATACACAATTTACAAACTTCAAATTTAATGATTTAATATAAATGCGCTTCTAAAACCAGGTAAACTCTTTGAACTTGAAAGTACACTAAAAGAACAGGTTTTCCAAATTTTAGCTTTGTATGAAACAAGAATTATTCTACAGATGAAATTCTATGTATTTTGATAATTTTTTAAAACTAAAACTAAAAAATACTCCGGAAAAATACTCCACACTTAGGGGCTGGATTTGGAGTTTCCACAAAAAGGAACTGGCCCTAAAGCTTTTGCTTTAAAAATTGGAATGGGGATTTGGCGTTAAACGATCAAGAGAACTGTAGGGAACTTGATATATTTTGAAAATCTTTAAAATTGCCCAGAACCTTCTAATAAATTCCCACCAGAGCATACTACCACAGAATACAGTAATATGGAATTTCTGTAATCTTTGATATACTACTAAAACTAATCCAAACTCAATAAAACCTGATGATACAGAAATTAAAAGACTTAAAAATAAGAAATGGAAACACAGAATTGTTTTAAAAACCCTCCATGACCTCAATGTTAAAAAAACTTGTGTTTGCATTTTTTAAATAGGTTTGAAATAAATAAATCTATTATTTCTGGTTAACGTTAACATTAAATATTTTATGCAGTTCAATGAAAAAGTTTATACTAAAATAAAATCAACTGTACGAGTCCAAAACACCTGTTGGTAGGAGCGATTTCCTAAAAGTTCAGCCTTAAGAAACATTATCTTACATTTTGTAATATAGATGAAAAAAAAAACGTAACACCCTTTATAATTTATGAAATTTAATATGATATATTTTATATTATATTAAAAAATATATAACTTACTGTTATTTGGACCGCAATCATGGCACAAATGTTCAAAGCACGTGTCGGTGAATACAAATTATTTAATGATAAAGGGTGTTCAGTTTTTCTTCAATCTATACTACACATTTAGCAGCCCCATACACTGTGAACTAAATATCTCTTAATACATTAAATTATACACTTTTCAGTTTTATATTATTAGATTTATGTATCTATTCAATAGATTATTATTAGTAATTAACTAGGGAAGGCTGTTAATTGTAAATACAAAAATACTATACAATTTACCACAACGGTTTGAATTCCTTAATTCCTTTTTGAATTATTAATCCCTACTTGAAGTAGTAAAATGACACAAGGAGAAGGCTTAAGCTTAAAATTTAAATACAGTTGTATACAATAGCTTAAACAAGTTTTTCATTATGTTTTGTACGCTCGTTAAAAATGTAACCGCAATAGATAATTACATTTAAAAATTTAGTAATTTGTCGTTTTATTGATATCAAAAATTTTAAAAACGTCACACTTAAGGTTTAATAATTAATTACTTTATAAATGTTACATTTGTGTTTAAATGTATAGGCAAATAACACAATAACTAGATCAGCTGTCCAATTATTAAAAGCGCGTAGTTAGACATTTTACTAATAATAAATCAGCTGTTAATTGTAAATACAAAAATGCTATACAATTTACCACAACGGTTTGAATTCCTTAATTCCTTTTTGAATTATTAATCCCTACTTGAAGTAGTAAAATGACACAATGAGAAGATTTAGGCTTCAAATTGAAATATATGTTATGAGCGTACGTTGAAAGGTTCTCTCAAACAAAGGGCGAGCTTCTAGACAAAAATAAATAACGTGGGGAATTTTTAAGATTTTATAATTTGTATTTTTTAACAAACTTAAAACGAGGAAATGATAAATTTTATATTTTTGGGAATGTTTGGGCTTCAAATTTGTACATTTGTCATGAGCCTAACTGGTGACGCCCAAACTAATGGATCTTACACAAATTTCTCCCATTTAAATAACATGGCGTAATTTTAAAATGTCAGTTGTTAAAATAAACTCAATTTATTGGATTTTTATATTTTGCTGTAACTCTGCAGTGTAAAACGAATAAAATGACACTTTTTCTACAAATTGGTAGAAAAATACCGACGTAATAGGCCGATAATGTACTTCCCCAACGATAATTCAATAATTACAAAGCAAACGCTTAAAAAACGCATACGGTACACGTGAAGCACAAACCTAGAATAACGGTCGTTACACAATTAACATTAATAATTCAATAATTACGATAATTATACAATAATTCAATAATTTATATAACAGGAAATCTATAAGAGATATAGAAGGGTACTGTAAGCGGCGTAAATGTTCTAAATTTTTAGCTCTTTCAATTGAGCTATCAACCAACCTCGTACTTTTTTATTTTTTCAAATAAATAAAAAAAAAAAAACGAAAAAATGCATAAAATTAGAATTTTTATAGCCTCGAATGTTACAAAAAAAATCATTGCTTGATGACATATCTAGAGATGAAAAATAAACACATTTTTTTAAAAATCTTCACAATCGGTCCATTAGGAGAGGCTGGGCGATTGGAAATAGGTTTTCGACAAAAATCATTTAATAATATAGATTATTATTTGAAAATATAATTAATTATAACAAAATACTACGAGATGCTCTTCTCTTTCAGTTATTGTTTTCTCACTTTAAAATAGGATTTACAAAACTTTTATAAATTAACAAAATGATTTACAAACGCAATAAAAAACAAATACTAAAATATACTTTATTATGAAAACTAATGAATAAAGACGTGAATCCAGAATAAATAAATAGAATAGCGTGATCGGACCAATGGAGTAGCGTTTGTGGCAGGACCTTTTAGCATTGAAGAAACATAGTGTTGTTTCTTCAATGCTTTTAGTTTTTATTGTCGTTAATCAACTACCTTAAAAACCAAAACGGGTTTTTGGAGACAAAACATGTTTAAACAACAATTTTAGTACTTGTAATTTCCTACAAGTTTCCCGCTGACGAAACATCGTAACTTGAAAAATTAAACAATCCTCGCTTACTGAAAATTTTATGTCAGATGATTCCTGAATTAAAGTAAGTTTGCATTTTACTTTTTCAATGTGTACAATTACGTAAAAATATATTTCATGTAGAAAATGAGATGGGTAGAATCCCACATCTTTCCTCTAAAACCTGTTTTTTAAAAAAATTAAAGATAACTCAACCCATAGGCTAAGTCACCTAAGGAGAGCATAGCAGTTGTTTACGTTTACGCATCGACAAAACTATTTGGTCTCTGTGAAGTTGACACTAGGGGCGGGCACGTAATGTACAGTCCCAATAAAGAAGGTACAGTAAAGCGGTACCTGTTGGCCTCGATCCAAACTAGACATTTTCGACTGTTGAAAAGTGTTACCTCTGATAACATGGGGGTTTCGCTTCTTATAGTGTTGCTTCTTCAATGGTTGTGTTCAGCGTCATCAGTACAACCTCAATAAAAAAAAAAAAAAAATAGACCTCTGTTCTTTACTGTACACCCTAGTTTGTCTCTGTAAAGTAAGAGTAAACAAAAGTGATAAACACATTTTTCTTAATGAACAGGACGTGTAAAAATTAGTTCTTTTATTTATAAATATATATAGGTGTCACAAAAAAAATCTTATCGTGCTATAATACAAGATCGGATTCTATGCATTATAATAAATGAAAATATTCAGAAACATTTTTCGAATTCGGTTAGTTTATTTTAGTTTTTTTTAAACAGTTAAAATAGCAACAACAGTAACTGTGCCCATCTGTAAAAGGCCTAATTTCATCAGCTTTTTTTATTTATTGGAAACGGTTGCCAAATGATGTAGTTACAATTACTTAAAATTTTAACATTGTTATTCATGATAGTAAAAATTAATGTCCGAATTCGAAAAAAAAAAACGTTACTGAACATTTAAAAATTTATTTTAATGTATTGAATTCAATACTTCATAGAGCATTAAGGTTTTTGTGACATTTTGTATATGTACTTATTTTTAATTTTGTGTAGGCCGAAATCGTTATAACGTTTTAATAGCAAAACATTTACTAAATTAGTAGTAAACAAAAAAGGTAATATTTAAAAATATTCAAGGTCAAAGTTGGCAAGTTTACTTGAACCTTTCAAAAATCGAAACATCAAGTCCAATTTACAAAAAAATGGTTTGGTTTAGGAAAAAACGCAAGAACTAAGAATAATAAAATCACACGGGTTGACAAATCTTTTGCGCATGTGTTAAAAATTATGAGGAGAATGCGTTCTTGGAATCGACAAATAAAGAGAGCAGGAAGGCAGGAAGTATTTCCTGAGATACCCTACCCCTTATATCATCCTATTTAATTTTCCCACAAAAATTTCGTATGTGTATTTACTAACTTTCACCAACCTGGCGATTAACAATACAATGTTAAAAGAATACAAAACCTAAAACTTTAAATACAGTATGATTAAAGCAAGATAGTATTATGGTGCCATTGTATTGGAACTACGGAACAGCTAGGATCGCACCAAACCAATGTCAAACAAGCGCAAAATGTATTCATTACAGGAATTACCTTTCTACTGACTAAACAAAGGGTCGTACAGAAAATTGTTTCAAATAAAAAAAAGTTAATTCCACTAATTATCAACAACTTTCTCGCAAAAAGTTTTTTTGTTGTCATCACTTTTACTTTATAAAAAAACTTAGTAAAATTTTTCATCACAGTTATAACATTTTATGAAACAAAACCTTACTTATTTATAGATATTTGTCATATTTTTCTCTAAAATGTGAAATACTTTTTTATATAAAGGTTGTAAGCAAGTAGGTAAAGTTATAAGAATGTGAGCTCTGTCCATTTCCTCAGTTAAATGTTATTTGTAGACCTATTTTTTTGTGAAATTGGTTGTACCGCCAAGGTAGGTTTAAGGAGAAGTAGAAGGGATAACACGCCCATTAGGCCAAATGCACTCCTAGTTTGCTCGAACTGTAGTAAACTAGCTATTTCAATTTAATAAAAAAGTAATATATAGTTGCAAAATACAAAAATAAATTTACATTCATTGATAATTAAGAAAATATTGTAAGAAAATAACAATAAAAAACTACAATACATTTTATTTGAATACCAGTAGTAAGTAGGTACTTATATAGTTAACCGATTTGAAAGAATACAAAAACATAATAACAAATAAATGATATTTCATCATGAAATGAATATTTCATCATGAAATGAAAATTTCATGCAACACAAAATTAAGTGAGAATAACATTGTTTTAATATTATTTTATAGTTGCAAAATACAAAAAATTAATTTACATTAATTGATAACTAAGAAAATATTGTAAGAAAATAACAATAAAAAACTAAGTAAGAATAAAATATTTTTAATATTATTTTGATAAAATTAGACACTGATTAAAAAGTAGTAAGAACATGAATATATTATTTTCATTTTGATAGATAATTAGTTACAAAGTGTAAGTATTGGGGTAAACACCAATACCCTAAATTAAGATTTTTAAATAAATAACAAAAAATAACTAATAACTAATAATATCAAATAGATTTCAAAAGAACTTAATGGAATAAAACTAACAGGCCAGACGTGTTAGATGTAACCCGATAGCAAATGGAAGTCAAAACGGACGTACGAGGCCAAATTTCGTCGAACAAAATTTCACTGAACGAAATCATGACATGTCACGAAAATTGTCAAAAGTGTAAAACTGGAAAACCAATACGATCTTTCAAAATTTCAAATGGTCCAATCAAAGGAAACAGACAAACACATCTACGAAGAAGCAAAACAACACCCAAATAAAATAAAAAACGAAAACAAACACTGAAATGGAAAGGAAAGAGAAAATACCCTTTGTTCAACCCTCCCAATACCACGGCTTACCACCTAAAGATATACATACTTTTATATCCAGAAACGAAGTGGCTTCAAGAGCTCAAGGATGGACAGCCAAATCGCAAATCAATCTATTAATTACATACCCAAACATAGACGACAACCAAATAATAGCACATGTAATACAGGGTTTAAGACCTGAAATTTGCGAACATATAATAATAATGGAGAATAGACCAACACTAGACCAATTAGAAAAAAATCTAAGAAAAATTGAACTTTTTCAAAAAAAAAAAACCTAAATCACCAAAAAATACTTAAGAAACAATGAAAACCACAATAGCACGGAAACTAGACAATTTGAAACCATTAATACCACGACAGAAAAATAGAGCAACTTACAGAAATTATACACACATTAGGGTTACATATACAACAGAAAGATTATAAAACACATTTCAAAAACGGGACCACAGGGTCGCACCCCAATATAAACCCTACAAACCATTTTGACAACTGAATTCCAAAACCCTTCACGAATTTCAAAAATGAATATAAGACCAACAATGTTCAAAACAATGTAGGACAAAATTGCACAATATATATGTAAAAGAAATAATCATACAACGATCAGATTTTTCTTCCGAAAATGCAACTGCAATATATGTAAAATGGACAACCATATAAATGAAGAAAGTTATTTCCATCCAAAAAGAAAAAAGCAATACATAACGCAATGAAACTGTTTTGTATTAAAAATTAGTTTAAAAAAGTGAATAGTAATACTACTTTAAATGGATTTTTTATGATTTGAACAGGAGAAGTTTTTTTTCTTTGATTGGTCGACAAGGCAAACTTGTTCATAATTTCTTCATTAGTAATCTGCTGTGAAATATCGCTTTCTGATGATAAGATTAATAAACTAGAAAGCCATTCATCCTCCATACTACTTCGTAGCCTGTTTTTAATAATTTTCAATTGACTCATCGATCTTTCAGCTGTGCAACTAGTCACTGGCAGCGATAATAATATTTGGTAAAGAATAGTCAGACGAGGAAATGCCGAAAGACTTTGCAAATATCTGTAAGGCTTAATAAATCCATGGGCCAACAGAAGATACATCATTCTCCTGTTCGTTTTCGTCTCCACAGTTATATTCGTCTTCTGAATCGGTGTGCAATTTGTCTTTAGATTCCTGTCCGAATGGTAGTTGGCTTTGATCTTTTTTTTATTTATATCCTGGGCATCACTGTCAGTGAGGATCAGAAATGTCAATTGCAAGTTTAGCAGCTTTGTATATACTTGAAAAGATTTAAAGTTCTTCTAATATGTTGTCCTGATCTAATTCGTAATAGTTTGTAAGATTTTAAACAAGGCCAGATTCCATGTTTGTTTTTTGGGCCAATTTCAAAAGTCCTTCGTATGAATAAGAAAGCCATCTCCGAAACAATTTGAAGGGTGCTCTCAGGAAATCTATCGTTGAGTTGACTATATATTGAGTCTAATACCATGAAATAAATTTCTAACTTAATCCTCCGGAAAGGATCTTCCACCCTTTCATCAAGAGACATTTCATCCATGAACGCTTTTGCTTCCTGCTTCTGCGATTAGGCTGGGTTACATTGTACATTTCAGTAAACTCAGTAATAACATCTTTAACTTCTTTCCAGCCAGATTCACTTCTCATACTACCTATTTTTCGTTTAGTTTCGGAGACCATATTAGGAACCATGCTGTAATCAATAGTTTTTGACTGTAGACTTATCGTGATGGGTGCTAGTACTTTAAACAAGTCTTTGGCCACTTGATTTGTGCAGATAATGTCAAATTCTGTCATCTGTTTTAGTAGGCCAATTGCTGATGCTTTTGTGTGCATTTCAGAGTATTTTTCAAGAGACAAGCTCTCCAATGTATCTTTTAATACCTCATAACAGGAGGTAGAATGTTTCAATAGCGGCACTTTTGCTAGACCATCTGGTCGTTAGATCCCTTTTCAACCTCTTTTTATTATTTTTTGTTTGACCTTTTTCCAATTTTTTTGTAAAAACATAAGTTCTTTTGTGTCCGGACATAAAGTTGTATAACTGCTCAAGTAAATTAAATAAATTTCTCATCTAAGGACAGATGTCCAAGCTTTTTTCTACAATGAGTGCGAATCTGTGGGAACAGCACCAGATGTAAAAAGCCTTTGGACATTGTTTAAGGATCAACGATTTTAACCTATTAAATTTACCCCGCATGTTACCTGCGCCATCCATACTTTGCCCGATAATTCCATTTTGATTTAGATTGAGAGACTCTAAGGATTCGAATACCTCTCGGCACAGATTTTCTCCTCTAGTGTCTCCACTTCTAAACACCCTTATGAGACGTTCCTCTGGCTTACTCTGATTTGCCCGTACTCCTGTAAGATTGTTTTCATGGGCAACAAAACGAACAATTAACGTAGAACATTCCTTTTTACTTGAATCCTGAGTCGAGTCCATCATTATTGAGTATATATTGTTTATGATTTTTGAAACAACTGTATCACCCATAATTTTAACAATATCAAATACATTCCTGTAACTCAAGAAATTTGATCCTAGTTTGCAGTTGCTTGATCTTGCTTGTTCAATTTTGTTTAAGTAAACTCTAGCATCAGGACTATGTTTACTCAAGAGTTTGAACAATCCTACAAGCTTGCCTTTTAAAACATTTGAATTGCGAAAAGCAAGCATCTCTTCACTCAGGTACCTACAACAGTCTATAATTGCTGACAAAACTTCTCGATGGTGTCGAACTATTGAACTAATTGATCTATCTGTTCAGATAGGCGTGAATCAATCCTTGATCCTTTTGATATGTATTTGATTCTTGCAACTTGAGCTGAAATATCCCATACTGATCTTTCATGTGGTAAAGAAAAAAGTGTAAATGGTAAACAAAATATTGCGTCTTTTTTAACACTGTATATAAGCCATCTTCTAGGTTTCTTGCTGTTGTTGGGTAAAATTTCATTTTTCCATGCTGGGTTGAACTTACTGTTGCCAGTTGAAGGGAAAATAATATAAAGATAAATTTAGATTTTCTAATTGAAGAGCTAAATTTGTTTCTTCAACAGAAAGTTTTATATTTGCAAAGGAAGTAGTATCCTCAGGATCTTGAATGACACTAACGTTACTAATACTAAGAATATCCTTAGTAATTGTTGTTTCTATTGGTAAGAGAGTGTTTGGTTCAGCAATATTTTGACTGGTGTTTGTAATTCCTTCTGTTTTATTGTTCATTGAATATCTCTATTTCCATAGTTTAGTTCTGAATGATCTAAATCTTTTAAGCCAATCGTCTCTGAAGATGAAATATCAACCAACCTTGTATTTAGATCCTTGCAAGTTCTAACCTTGTCAGATACTTCTTCGGGAATTTTGTCAGATATCCCTCGACTTGCATCATCAATAATGGAGATTGAGCTAGAAAAAATGATTACAAAATATATATTCTATTGGATAATAAGTAGTTATACAGTAGGAATAATATGCTTATCGCATTAAAATAATGTGCATAATGAAAAAGTAAATACAAAATAAATACAAGGAATAAAGAAACTTATTTAAATAATTAAAAATTTTATAATTTAATTTCCTAGACATATAGACATAAGTTTATATTCTGTTAATATTATATTAACCCTACAAACGGCAGACAACACTATAGTGTCGTCTCAGCAAGCCGAGACATCACTCTTGTAACATCTGATTGTATCGAATATTTCACCCACTAAAAATCATCCAATCTCAATAAAACAAAAACCATTGGAAAGCAAATGTTTCAAAATTTAATTTTTGTATTTATCAATATTTTGTAAAACCTATATTTACATAATCATCGTTTTAAAATTTTAGTTTCCTAAACAGCTAACGGCACGCGAGAAAACAAAGAGAAATGACGTACAACTTGTACTTTTTCTAAGGCCCATAACCGTTAGATAAACCGGTTTTGAAATAACTAAAATTATAGGGACACCTTTGGATTCGTAAAGATTTGAAATTTCTAAAACTGCCTTTTAATTAGTCGTCAATCTTTTGGTTTTTTTAAATAGAGTTTCTGTAAACCCTTGAAATTGGGCAGTTTTCAATGAGAAAGCACATTCTACAATCGAAATTAATGTCATGAATATCAATATACAGTAAAGTCCGGTTTATCCGGCCTCGTTTGTATCCGACCCCTCGGATTATCCGGCCCAGCATCCAAAGAATATAATGAAATAAATGAAGCACTATCTAAGCGATCCGAAAACATCTTACAACACGTAAGAACACCTGCAATGTAGTGACAACAACGGCATTACGGTTGTGTGTTGCGGCTAGTATCAACGCAAAATAGCAGGCGTTAGTATGTAAAGTGTTATTCACCAAGCTGCAGATCTTGTAGTTTCTTATCGACAATCGCTAGACTGTTTCCCGCTCTTTTTATTCTCTCTTCACATCAGTCATCAGTTGTATATCTGCTATTTTGCCATTGAGGTTAAGTTTTCTGTGTTATGTGAGTTTTTATTATTGTGTGAGTGAAAATATTGTGATTGAATGCAAGATTTGTGTGAGTTAAACTTATTGTGTGATAGGTTTGTGATTCATGATGAGTGGTGGTAGTAAAAGGAAGACGGTTATGTTGACAATTGAAGAGAAACTGATTGCGATTAAGAGACTTTTAATGCAAAATTTGTTTGAGGTTTTTATAGAATATTGTACGTATAGTACTCTAGTTAAAATATTTTACACTTGTAACAATGGTTGTATCTACTATAATGAACCCCAAGATTTGGTCCATCTATTTGTTGTTTTATTGAATGATTCCAATTTAAATTACAATAGTACTGTAAAGTTTTCTCATGTACATTTATTGGCTTATTTTAACCCTATACCGGATTATCCGGCTTTTATGGTATCCGGCCTGGTACTCCGCCATATTAGGCCGGATAAAGCGGACTCTACTGTATTTGTATAAAGATCTTGATATCGATTTGAAGAGGACATTCTATATTTTCATTTGATATAAGGCAAACTTCATTTTTTAGTGTTCGTAGGCTATTCGGATATTAGCCATATGATATGAACATTTCATTGATATTGTTCATCGTCCCAGGCCCATTTCTGATATAGTTTAGCATGATAGACAGCGTCTGGGATTGTATACTACGCTTCAGTGAGAGTTTTGTCTTATTTGTTGTAATTTAATGAAACAAAGTAATATAAGTTTATAAAATAAGCTTTTTTTAAATGTTCAAGTATACAGTTTACAGTTCAATTCTATGATTTATTCTCTAACATTTTTTGTAATCAAATTTCATTTTTGGACAAAGCATATATTCCTAATTTATTTTTCAAAATATTCCTGATTTTGTTAGCAGTCTTGTAGCATAGATCCTGAATAATAATAAAATAGATCATGCATGCATAGGGGGACTGTGTGCCGAAAAAAAGGTTGTCGGAAAATAGTGCATGATCACGCCGCGAGGTAGCGCTAGGGAGAAATCATTGGTGTTTCACACAGCTTCCGTCGTTTCCCCACTAGATAGCGCCACTATCGTCGAATTTCCAGTGGAACGAAATATTGCATTGGATCGGAGTTCTATTAGGTTATCCAAATACAATGCTTCTAGTAAGAACATAAAAAAGGCATTTTCTAACAAATTTGTTTGAAATTGATATATATTTTGATAAACTTCTAGTTAGATCTAATTTACAAAACTACTGTATATTTTGAAAAAATTACAAAAAATATTTAATACTTTTATGTAGGCCTAAAGTTGAATTTCCGTTACTGAAAATTTTTCAACACTTTACAAAAAGTGTTAAATCACTTAAAACAACAAGGACACAAGGATAAACCAAAACTTTAAACAGCTATCTTATGTAGGCCTGGCCTACATACCTATATCTTCACCCAAAAAGTTATAATAAAAACATACAATGATACAATAAATATTAATACTGTAGCCTATATTAAAGTAATACAAAATAACAAAATATAAGTCAATGTATTATGCATGCAAGTGAAAGCGTGGCTTCCACAATGGCTACTGAGTAGTAAAGGTATAGTTTAGCTATTGCATGGTGCACGTAGATAAAGCGTGCCATGTGGCCGTGAGTACCCTGGTCGGTTTGCGTACAATATTGTAAGCATTGCACAAACTGTGATTAGACTCACTTCCGCTCATTTAAAAATTATAAATTTGGTATAGTTTAAAGCTTATTAAACATAGTTAATAACGATGTAAATTTGATATTGAAGTTAGAAAATAGTCAACGTTTAACCTATTTGTATTTAGATGAATATTTTTTCTAATAATATGCAAATTATGTGTAGTGGGAAAGTTTTTACTATTTATTTCACGTCACATTTTCGAAATTACCATTTATCTAAAGAGCATAAAATTAAGGTAATTCGGCATAGTAAATTTCACATTTGTATCATTAAACTCGTACTGTTGGAAAGCATGTTTCATACAGAAACCAAAAATATACACTTTGTAAGACATTTGTTGATGATTTATGGGTAAACACAGTTTGGACGAAAGGCTGCATTTTTACTTCGAGCCGTGACGTCATCTGATAAAATGCGCTTAACCCATCCAAAACTCGTCTTTCTGAGTAGCACCCCTTATCTACTTACACGAAGGTGTTGGGACTGTTGTGAGGGGGAGGACAGTTGTTTGCAGAATGACCTTGGCAGCATACTTGGGAAAGTTAGT
>JAGFPH010001132.1:316865-328247 GCA_018207615.1 Philaenus spumarius
AGCTTAAGATGAAAATAATAAAAAATGATAGTTAATAAGTACCGTAAGTCTATAGTAAAAATTAAAAACAAGATTAAGTGTTGTTAGAAAACTATCACTTGTTTGTGGGCTTGTAGTCCAGTCAAATGATGTTTTTTCCAGGAAAAAATATAGAAGTTTTTTTCTCTCTCGTTCTATGTGTTTTTAGGGGTGCTGAATTCGAATTTCAACTTTGCAACTTCCCACGGATATGGCTTCATAACGAAAATCGCAAACAAACACAACATTTTCTACTTTTTTAAAAGTGTTTTGCCAAAAAGTCATCAAAGTTTGCTTTTTTCGAGGTAGACAATTCTATACAAAATTAAAGTAGGTATATTAAATTTCCTTCAAAGGTTTTTTTTATGGCGTTTAGCGGTTGAAGGTCGGGTTACTCTTCAGAAATATAAAAGGGAAACACGAACACTATTAGCAATAATTCTATAGAATGAATTGTTGCATTTTTTTATTATGAATGCAATGAATTCAATATTATATGCCTCTTTCATCTGCAACCACTGCTTGAGCTGTTGGCCCAGGGGTAGATTCTTCATCTAAAAAATGAAAGGAAAGATGATGGTGTTAAGGAAGCTCCATGAGAATGTAATTCAATTAATAGGTACGATACTAGAGATGTAGAGATTCCAAATGTACGCAGCAATGAAAATTAGTGTGTTGGGTTTGAGGTGTGTCGTCCACTTCGTCCAAACACTGATTATCAACCGTGAAATATTTTCCCATATTGCCACAATTTCCTTTACAATTTTGGAAAATCCGCAAGCAATGTAGGCTAGCTTTCTTACATTCACAATGTCCTTTGCAATCTATCTTGCATTTGCATTAAATGAGCTGCAGCAGTTTGTCAATTACAGGTGGCTCGGGGGTGGTGATGTGTCCCATAACTGTTCTTCATCCAGTTCTTCATTCATATACGGGCCTTTCTTCTTTCAAGAAAATACGATTATAGGCACATCCTACTTGGAGATGCGTAAATGGCTTATCCCTCAACTAGAGAAAGACAGTAATAACTACAAACCAGGTGTCTTAGCCCCCCCCCTCCTATTATTTTTTTTATTAATGGAAATAGACAGATTTGCTTTGGGGATTGTTAACACGAACAAAAATGGAGTTTTTTGGTGTATCGTAAATTTTAACCCCTCCCCCAAAAATATTTTGGGGTTAAGTCAAAAATTTTAAATGAGAACCTCTATTGAGTGACACCTCATTTTAAAAAGGCCTTGTAAAAGAAAAAGATTGGCACAAAGCGCAGGTCTGTATGTTGACTCTATCCAACACAATTACCAATCAAAGTTACAATTTTTCCCCATTTAAATAACATTGAAATTTTAAATATGATAAATCTGTTGTTTTTTACAAGGGTTTAATCCAGTAGATCACTCAACCTAAGTTACAAAACATAGTAAATAGTATAAAAACAGTAAAGCTAAGCCCTCTGGAATTCCCAGGTACTGGACTTTTTACTATTAGGAGTCGACACACATACACAGTTATGAATAACCAAGCAAGGTTGTATCAAACTAAAGTCCAGTACCTGGATCAAGTTTTTAATTCCCTATTACCATTGGCCTCTTGGAATTAAGACTATGCATAAGAAGATCTATAGAGAGACAGAGAGTGTGTCGTCAATACCTTGGTCAGAACTTGACTATGGAATTGATGTTACCCGTGGGCTCATATAAAAAATCTATAACATTGTTAAACAAATTTTAAAAAGTCCTCTTTGTAAAGGTTCATTAATTTATTTTTATTTTATAAAACCCATTTTTCTATGTTCATTAAAAAGTATCCATTTCTTTTTGAATAACCCTGTATTATAGATAACAGCTGGCTTCAGCCATCATCATTCTGTAATACTTAAACAAAACCCAGCGTAGATTACACTTTGGGGTTTCGTTTACAACTTCAAACATTATAATTCCGTGTGAAGTTGTTTTTTTTTTTCAATGAGTTATACCCTAGAACTAATGTATGCTATATTATTATGTTATAAGATTTGCTTTGAGATTATAAACTGTATATAAATAGCCTACATTTTTTTATCATCAATATATTCTTTTATACAAATTAAAGAAGAGGTACATATTTATTCGTTTAACTTCGGAAACATTTGTACATCTTCGTATAACATATAGGCTAAACATATTCGATTATTAATTTCTTCACTATAATATTAACAACTTCTAAATCATTTGATCTATCAATATGAAATAAAAAGTAATTAAAAGATAATATTTTTATCTTTCTTAAAATATATGATAACGTATATAACTTTTTTTTAAAATTGCATAGGGCCTACAGGCTTACAGTTTTAAATTCTCATAGTTGTACACATTTACCCAGTTAAAAATCTCCGTCAGCATAGTTAAGTAGTCCTAGACAGGGCCGGTTTAACCCATACGCGAACTACGCGGCCGCATATGGCGCCACCATTTTCAATTGGTTTTACTGGCAAGTGAACAACTTATTTTGTTTTTTCGCTCAGAGTTCAAGTAAAACACCACACCAAAGGTATTTATTCTGTTTGTACTTACAGCGCTTGAAAAATGCGTATACATAGTTGTACAGCTTACAGCACTTCAACTCAAGGAATTGATTTGCAGTTACAGTTTGTAGTGAGATGACGCTCGGCGGAGCACGGCGTCTGTTGGCTTCATGAATCATGCTCGAGATAAGCGCAGCGGAAAAAGTTGGACTTATGACTGAGTTTGAAAAAGAAGTGAAAGTACGACCAAGAAAAGTAAAAACAACAATTCTCCTATGAAAGTGATGATGAACCTGTACAGGACGAGAAGACGTCGTCCAAAGTTAACTTCTTTTTTGTTACTTTAGATACAGCAATAGCGTCTTTGAAAGAAAGATTTGACCTAATGGAAAAACACAGCAAGGGGTTTGAGTTTTTGTATGCAGTTGGTTCCCTAAAAGACTGGGAAAGTGCAAAGTTGAGATCAGCATGTCAACATTTACAAACTATACTTAGTGACGGAGAAGAGCAAGATATTGATGGCAATGACCTCTTCAAAGAGCTTGAAGTTTTTCCCCGGATGTTCGACTCAGGTTAACCACCAGAAGCCTTAAGCTATATTACAACCAATAAGCACTTTCCCTAACGTTTTTGTAAGTTTAAGGATTCTTCTAACTCTGCCGGTTTCTGTAGCGAGTGGTGAACGGTCATTCTCAAAGTTAAAACTTATCAAGATGTATTTAAGGTCTACGATCTCGCAGGAGCGCTTGGTTGGCTTATCACTAATGGCAATAGAAAATGACGTTCTGAACCAGATTGATACCGACTCAGCAATTAAAGAATTTGCCAAGATCAAAGCTAGGAAAGTTAATTATTAATTGGTAAGAACTTTTGAACATTCTGTATTCTTTTTGTTAAGCTAATACTTCAATTTGGTTTTCGATGTTTTCTACATGTTTAATGTATATAATTAAAAATTCCTTTCTTGTCATCTACCTACACCTGTTTTTACTAATTTTCATTGTAATATATAAAAACTAATATCGTATCCAAGTTATGTTGTAAAAATTGATTTCACATTTAGAAATAAATTGTTAATTTATGGTTTTGCTAAAGTTTTTAATTGGTAAGGACTTTTGAACATTCTGTATTCTTTTTGTTAAGCTAACGTTTCAATTTGGTTTTCGATGTTTTCTACATGTTTAATGTATATAATTAAAAATTCCTTTCTTGTCATCTACCTACACTTGTTTTTACTAATTTTCATTGTAATATATAAAAACTAATATCGTATCCAAGTTATGCTGTAAAAATTGATTTCACATTAGGAAATAAATTGTTAATTTTTGGTTTTTCTAAAGTGTATATGATGTGTAAAAGTGTAAAAATGTTAAATTTACTGTGAATAATAAACAGTAGTTGAAAAAAGTCTTTTATTGCAAGTACTCTTCTAACCTAAACTTATAAAAAAGTTCTTCCCGAAAAATTTCACAAATAGGGTTTAGTTATGTTAATGGGGGTGGGGTGGGGGGGGGGAATTCTAGGTGGCGCTGATTCGGGTGTTCGCTTAACTCTGAAAAATTCCAAGAACCGGCCCTGGTCCTAGACAAAGTCTGTTTTACTTTCTCACTATATTAGGCCTATAGTATAGAGAAAGTATAGTGATTGCAAAAAAATCGATGTTGAGATTTTTGTGGAAATATCGGTTTTGGGACCCCTGAGTCCAAAAAAGTGGTTTTTACAAAATGTCTGTATGTATGTCTGTATGTCTGTATGTATAGGCTACAAAGCTAGAGCGAAAACTATTCGATCGATTTCAAACAAATTTGCACCAGACATGTCAAGTCGGCCTGTATAGATGCACGAACAAATGTATTCACAAATTTTGAAAAACGACCCCCTTTTTGGCAAAAAAACCCCCAAAAAATCAGTTATTATTTTTTTATAAAAAATCGACTCTAACGATTTTGATAAAATTTGGCTTATTTGTAGCCTTTAATGTACTCTACCATATGCAAAAAACCGCATCTTTCGAAAAATTCTCGTTTAGCTAATAATAATAATAGATTTTTGGGGGTATTTTGGTCATGAAGGGGGTTGTTTTTCAAAAAAATTTTAAACATTTTTCGTGCATCTATACAGGCCTAATTGAAGTGTTTGATGCAAATTTGTTCGATCTAATAGTTTTATCTCTAGCTAATAATAATAATATTAAATTTATTAGTTTATCTCCTACTTTAAAATCACCTCTCCAACCCCTCCTACAATTTATGAAGTCACTGTGAATCTGTTTAATAATTTAAATATGTTTGTGAGAAAGTATGTGCCAGTTTTTGGTACCGTTTATTTGCCTAGATAATAGTATTTTTTTACATGATGTATTTCTGATGTGTACCTAATTAATGTGACTGTAATTTTTTACAGGATGTTTACTAGTAGGCCTATATATATATTTATTAGTTAGTACTTGATTAAATTGATATAAGATTCATTAGTAATTACATTTATAATTAAAAGTAGCAATTAAATTCATATATAATTAATAAGTAGTTACATTTATAATAATTAAAAGTAGTAAATAAATTGATATATAATGAATAAGTCATTGAATTTATAATTAAAAGTAGTAATTAAATTGCTATATAATTAATAAGTAATTAAATTACATTTACAATTAAAAGTAGTAATTAAATTGATATTTAATTAATAAGTAATTATGCCTACATGTATTTTTAATTATTATAAAGTCCAAATAAATACTTTTTAATAAGTAAATAGGGCCTAGTGATAATATAGATCTCTACTGAGTTTTGGGTGAAGGAATCTTGACTTAGCGGTTTCGCGTAATATGACATCAAATTTCAACGCTCTTTAGCGGCTACACGATTTGGCCAAAATAAGTGATTAAGGTGTACAATTTATAGTGGATTTATGTAGTTTTAGCAGAATGCAAGCATTTTTGTAATTAGAAGCATATTTTTTAAGTTACAAGCGAAAAACTAACAAAATACTGGATTTTCCACAAAGTAGTAAATGTTGGCCTTTTTCAGCACGCTCTAGTAGTAGTAATACTTTTGCGGGGTGATTTTTGGAGGAAATCTAATGTACTTTAATTTTGTATAGAATAGTCTACCTCGAAAAGTGCATAGTTTTAAAAAGTAGACAATTTTGAGGTTTTTTGCGATTTTTGTTGTGAAATAGCAAAGTTGAAATTCGGATTCAGCGCCCCAAACATATAGAACGAGTGAGAAAAATATATTTTTTTAAATTGGCACCCCCGGGGACGATTAAAATTTCAAAGAAGGACTTCAACTGCACTCGTTAACATGGTGGTAATTCTGGAAAATGACTACAGAGTTTTCAATTCAATGATCTTGTTAGGGATTACATATCAAGGGTTCTTAAATTAAGATAAAGCATTCGATCCTGGTTCAGTGGTATTCTAATTATTTAATCTTTAAACTTCCAATCACAATTTTACCTACTTATTCTATACTTATAATATTATAAAGAGGTAAAATTTGTTTGTTTATTTGTACGTACGGGGTAGCCTAATCTCTGAAACTACTGAACCGATTGAAAAAATAGTTTTACTAATAAGAAAGTTACACTATCCCTGAGTAACATAGGGTAGAATTAATATTGATTTAAAGGTTGAACCAACCCCTAAAACAATAAATATTAATTGTTATATTTTCCTTGAAATTAGTGAGCTGAAAAAGTGTACATTTATTTCTTACAACATAGTTAAAATAAAGTATCATAGATTGACATTTTATCGCATGCTGCTAAGGGGGAAAATGTAGTAAAAACCCCTAAAAAAAATGTTGATTGTTGTACTTTCCTTAAAGCTAGAGTATAAACCCTTAATAAATTAAGGAATTTAAAAATAAGAAACCACTACGTTACATCCTAATTAAAAATAAATAAGACATATTAAAATTTAATAGTATGGCCTATTTATATAAAATAATCTGTTTGCATTTACTTCAACGCAAGCCACCGCGGGGGAGCGGAGCGCTCTAGTATATTATATTGACTCATTAAATCAAAGTCCAATTACTAAACTCCAAGACAGAACAAACTAAATATTATTATCTATCCAGAACAAAATGGCTTTACGTTTTATCTTTTATAAAAAGGAGAAGACCATCGGTTTGCTCGCCCAAAATATCAGCTTCCGTTTCTGGGTGTGTAATTTGCCAGGTTATTGAATTGGATATCTAACTAAGATTCAGCTAGTGTCAGCTATTTCGACACTTTTTGATATATTTCACAATAGCCGTCACCTTCTGTGCATTGTCTTGGGACTTAGACGATTAAACTAATTTCCTAATAGTTATTTTAATTTTATAACTATATTCCTAACAATCTCTAGACGCCAAAATCAATCGACTGACAAGTTTTTATGCCTATATTTATCCATAGGATATTGACCGATTCCGATTGATCCACTATTAACTTCCAAACCACTAAACTGATGAACGTAAAATTGGTCACATTGGTTCTCTCTATTATGCACATGGATATGGAGTAGTCATTGAAGGTATTTCCCACCGAAAACTGTAAAACCCTTGCTGATTACTTGATTTTCGTAATGGCTTGGTCTGATAGGCTTAATTTCCGTTACTGCTTGGGTTGATAATGCGAAATTCGGTCAGAATATATTCATTTTACGTCATAAGTAAGATAGTAAGATCCAAGAAAGGAATTTTTGTAGGCCTATTAATTTCATAATGGAGAAAAGTTGTGTGTGAATTTCGCTGAATTAAATAGGTTGATAGTTATTCAACGTATAAACAATCCTTAAAAATCCCACTGGACTACAGATGTCGAAAATGAGACCTAAAGTAGAACTACCGGACGGATAACTTAACTGATAACAACAGCAGATAATCAATAAAAACAATTTTCTGCTGTACAGCTTCACTTTTACTTGAAATACGTACGGTCAGATCATGTAGGTTTATAAGCTAAGGCTAACAACAGACGAGACACCGGTGTACGGGACACTAGTGTACGGGCAGTGTACGGGACACTAATGTACTATTTTAATTAAATGTGTGTCAACAGATGAGACACTGAGTAGCGCGCTACCAGATTCTGTGGCTCTACGGTGTCATTCCCCGCGAGAAGCTGGGACACCGGACAGTGTCCCGTACACCGGTGTCTCGTCTGTTGTTAGCCTTAATACTTAACAGGCTTCCATAAAACTACTTACTAATAGTTCTGTGAACAGTAGACCTCGCTCGTTGAAATAACAAATGTAGTTTTGAGCTTAGGTTAAAAATAGTGTGCCAGTAAGGAAGTAAGCACAAGGTTTAGCCAGTGAAACATTATTTACAATTCCCGCGATTCCGGGATTTCTAGTTCTCGTTTTTATTTCTTTTCTTGAGCTTTAACTGCTAAAGATGTTCTTTTAGAGGCATTGTGTTTTATTTAGGTTAATAATGCGTAAGGTAGCTAAAAATATCAAGTTATAGAGGGAAAACATATAATTAAATATTTACATACTTAAATAACTAAAACTTAACAATGTATTTACAGTTCCATAACTTCCATATCATATTCCAATATTAGACATAATGAAAACAAACGATGTTAAAACGTCGTGATAGTGATCTCAACCCATGTACAACACTCCCCACGGTGTCCTACGGTCATTTTTTGTATGTCCTTTATCGCCGCGAGGTTTCATTTGTTTCATCTCATTTTGTAATTAAAGCTAAGTCAAATACTTTTATGAAATTTACAATGATAATTTACAGGTATACAGTTCAATTCTTTGATTTATCCTCTACACTTTCTTATAATAATATGTCATTTTTGGGCAAATGATATATTCCTAAATTACTATTCAAAACAGGCCTAGTTTTGTTAGCAGTCTTGTAGTAGGAACATAAAAACTGGTGTTTTCAAAATAAGAAATTTGAAATTGATAAATATTTTTATACAATTCTATTTAGAACTAAATTACGAAACTTTTTTACATTTATGAAAAAAAATACAATAATTTTTACTACTTTTTATGTAGGCCTAAAGTTAAACATTTTCCTTTCGTTACTAACGTGATTGTTTTTTGAGCTTATAACTGTCTTAATTTTACTTCAATAATTTATTTACTGGCATATATATGAATTCTTTAAACCTTTATCTACAAAAAAGCTATGGAACACTTTTGAATTGGTTTAGAATAAACGTATAAAAACATGGTTGAAATACACAAACTTGGACGATTTTTAACAAATTCGAAGTTTACGGCCATTTTGTGAGCTTACCGTTAGAGATACGGAAAAAATCAAGAATACAATTTTGTACAAAATTTAATTTACTTTTAGCAAAATGCTATTAGTTTTTAGATTAGACTTACGGTTAAGCCACAAACTGGCTTTGGAAAAAAGCTTACACTGAGAGAAACGGTCCGGCCGCCATTTTTATTTTATTTAAATGGGTTAAAAATGAAAAATGGAAAAAAACCTTATATATACATGGCTCGGCCTAGGAATAAGGAACATTCATGCAAAAAATCATAAAAATCGGTCAAGGCGTTTGGCCGTAATCGTGAGACAGACACACAGACATACAGACACACAGACATACAGACACACAGACGAAATGCCGAAAGGTCGAGTTAAATAAAACGGAGACCTCGCTTACGCTCGGTCAATCAAATATGAATTATGATTACGATTATTTTGGCATGAGTTGAAACAGTGTCCTTTTCATTTGTGTTAAAAAAAACACGATTTTAAAATGTAGATTATAATTTCTACTGAAAGTAGGCATACTCTTATTTTGATTCCACCGAAGAGATACTATTTTAGTTTTATGTTTTCCTTATCTTTATTCCGATAATGTCCCTGTCGTAATGCCGTTTAAAAAACATGCCTTTCCGATTTGAGACTGAGTTAAAATGTTTGAATTAAAATATATCCGACGGCATCAGGGAATTTTGCACTTTGTACATCTTACAGTGGATAATCGATATATACTTATAGTAGTGTATATAGTTCGTTGCAGTGGATACGTAAATTAAATAATTAGATAATATTTACTGTCTCTTATCTGAAGGCTATGGATGGCTAAGAAACATAGTGGTGGGAGTCAATTTTTACTATTTTTGAGATACACTCTAAACTTTAATAGTTTCTTTAATTTTAGGGGACTGGGATAATCTTTGGGTAAACAAATCTCGCTTTTCTTTGGTTTTTAAGCTTATTGTGTAGCTTATTTGATATTGCTCATCTGATTAAACTTGAAATATTTTCTGCTAATGCTCTAAAAACAGGCTTGATTGCTACCATGTTTTTTTGATCATGTAAAGTTTATCCAAAAGTTTGCAATCCTACCCCGTCAATTGGTTAAAAAATATACATAAATACTGTAGTAAGAGTATGCAAAACATTCCAAGCCGGAGGCCAGTCATATCTGGCTTTAAAGCAAACCAACTACCGTTTGTTTTACTTCCGACCACCTTCCCTCTAGTCACAGATATGAAATCTACCGGGTATTTAGCCGAGATTCAAATTTGGTATCTTCTGACTCAGCTAAGGATTGCCCTAAAAAATCCTGATAAACTAGCAATTCTTTAGATACTTTACTATTTTTAGAAGTATTACATGTACGGCATGTACAAATAAAAACAAATCCAACAGATAAATCTAGGAGTGGTTACAACATGTTTGCTTCGTTTTTACTTAAACCTAAATCTGTATAATTGGTACTAGCGAGTGGTTTATAATAAAAAATAATTTCAACACATATCTCAACCGAATTTACAAATTAAGTTTTTATATGTTCTAGAGTTTCAACCAGCTAATTGGGAAATTGGTCTAATATATTGGAAATATACTATAGGATTTGTTTGTACCTCAGCCTCTACATCGATCTTGCGGCCTCGGATTATGGGCTACTTCGCTTAGCCTACTACCGGCCGTCGGCCTCGGTTCAGAAGCTGCCCCCACTGTGAATTTGAACCGGGCACTTTTATGGTATTTTACGTTTTGATACATTTTGGGGAAACAAGATGACGAGCTATAAGGTCGTATAAAAAACATGTGCACATTAAAAGGTGGCCTAGTAAGTTACATAATACACCTGACACCTTAAATCAACCTGAATACAGAACAAAATTTGAAAGATTGTCAGATCACCAGAAAGGTTAAATATACATAGTTTTACTAAATACAAAACATTCATTTATAAATAAAAAGAAAAGAAATACATAAATATTGTTTTGAAGTTTTATGAATGTTTGTTAGTACGGTACCGAGATTGTGTACATTGTTAAAGTTCAGATTTAAGATATGTAGTTTTCATGATTTTTGTTAGTACCAACCAAGATTGTGTACTTTATTTTGAGGTTTGTAATACAGTGTAAATAAATTTAAGTTTGTACGCTAGAGCATAATTGCTTAAGTACATGAAGAAATTGTATAACTATTTTTAAATAAGGGAGATGTGTCAGGCCTGATCCCAGGTAAACACACATTATAATACTAGAGAGATACGAGAATAAAGTGAGTCAGCGACCAAGGAAGGGCTTCATTATTTCAGTGCTTGACAGACCTACATGACAAGAATAATCTCTTATAATATCTATTTTTGTTAGATAAAACTCCAAAAAATGTTCATTCTAGTACGAAAAATCTGAAACAAATTTTACTTCCGATTTGACCTAGCGACTTAGAAAACCAACATGTGTACTAAATTTGGACTAAATCGGTCGTAAAAGGCGGCCATTAGAGTGCGAACACATAAATACTCTCTCACACACATATATATGTATAGTCTACATATAGAAGTCACTGTAGTAGCTCATCAATCATATGGAAATTCGCTGATAAGGAAAACAGGCATAATGCTGCCATATCGTCAATGTC